>JXSR01S042678.1:4331-17993 GCA_000969725.1 Ophiothrix spiculata | reverse complement strand
ACGCGAATTCCCCCTATAAAATAGTGCCGAAGTCCCGATCTAAAAACTTCCCAGGTATTCAACTTACAACTTACGAAACCAGCACAAACTGGATCATGTGATAAACCCGGAAGTAAGATCAGGCGGCAAACCACGTGGTTGTTCTAAAATTAAAATATCGTTTTCTTTTTTTTTTCTGTTAAGAATTTTTATCGGGACTTTTGTTGCATCGTAGTAAGATCTTATGTTTATTAAATGATCAATTGGTTCTAAATAATAAGTTTTCTTTGCTTTATTTTGCAAATCAACAGAAAAGTTAAATATCTGTTTCCAAAATTTTGAGCCATTTTCAAACTTACCGATGATCAATTTTAAGTAAATTTCCTCGCCCAATTCTGCCTGTCGAGTCGTGCCACTGGAGCGAGATTTCAAGTTGAATTTAATGCAGATAAAAGGCAATTTTGTATTGTTTTGTGTTTATTTATTCATTTATTTATTTGAAAATCATTAACCTACATCAATTTACATCACAATAGATTCAGTAAGATGATAATGACATTTTCAAGACAATTACATTTTTCATACATATCGAACCACTTATGAAAACTAATCACTGGTCTTTTGTTTTGCGAATTAGACATGTGTCCTCTCATGTTATCTAGTGAAGGAGCTAAATTGAAAACAATAAGACGACGAACTGCTTATAAAAGTAATAAACAAACAATGAACAATAACAAAACATGAAAATCGTGCATTAAAATATTTATTTTCTCTCAAATACACGTCATTCAAACAACAATTTTTCAAGTCCAGCACCGTCTGGAAAAGAGAAAATCCATTGGCGCACCCTTTATAAAAAGGAATAAGAGCAATGGCAGCACGCACATTGAAGAAGTAGTTCTAAAACATCGATTGTTTAGACGAGATTCTTATAAAATACAGCAAGCATTCTTGGAAAACTTGTTCAATTACAAATAACTAATGATCTAAAAAACTCAACATTGAGATTTTAGTTTTGGTTCCGATTTATTTTAACGTTTTTAAGACACTTTAAATAGGGTATAAATCGTCACAATACTTCAAGTTGGGTATTTTGAGGTGCGGCTTATACGGCGGTGCGGCTTAAACGGCGATGGTTGAATCTTATTATTTTATTTTTCCGGGGGTGCGGCTTATATTCCGGGCGGCTTATATTCCGGAAATTACGGTACTCACAAAATTGGTCATATCTTTTTTATTTTTCATCCGATTTCTATAATTTTTTCTGCATTTGAAAGCTTATTTAATCTGCTTTACTACAATAACAAGAACATTATGATTTGGTGCTTTTATCAAGGTCAAAATCAGTTCTAATCCGTGCACAATTTTTTTTGATACACGTGGTATAAGGATTTAGTAACAGTATGGTTGTCAGGATTGTTGAAAATCATATTTTGGTTAGATTTATGAGTTACAAATCCAGTAATTTACTCACAGTTCTGACGTTACGTTCGGCCTACCCGCTTCACTCCTGTGGGAACGTTGTCTCTCATCCACAGGAGGCAAGATCTTTCATGAAGTAGCTTGTTGTATACATGAATGCCAATGTCATCAACGGTGATGAAGGAGTCCATTCTCTCAGTTATGTATACCACTGGCTACTTATTGAAAGAACTGATCTGATGAAGTCTTCTGATTGAACGACAAAACCATAAGTAATTTGTAACTTATAAATCTAAGCAAAATAGAAACAGTAGAGTTGCTACTTGGAAAGAAGCAATGCTGTTACATCTGTGTATATAAAATTAAGCAAGATGATGCGTCACCAATGATTAAATAGGAGAGGCAATGTTTGTCAAATGTATCAGAGGTAAAAGTCAATTGCTAATATTGCAGAATACAAGCACTCCATAAAACAAGTCATTTCTGCTTAGTTGCTCATTAAACGGTGTTATTTAGGCCAAATTATCTAATGGTTTGTTTTGTGTTGATCATTTTCACATATTTTTTGATCACATTATTTACTTTTGCTAACCCATCAAAAGGCATCTGAAACTGCTCATATCAAGGAGCTTCTGGGGCTTGCCCAATGGGCCCTCACCAGGGGCTTTGCCCCTGAACCCTGTGTTTTGTAAAATTTATTAAAATTGGATAATGTTCATGTTATTGGAACATACTTATAAAATACTCTTTTTGGAGTTGCAAAATACTCTTTTGTGATCTGAGAGGTTGGCATGTCTGGTGAAGAAATCATTGACGAGAGGGCCTTGGCACTACTAGCGCCATGCAAGAGTAAGATGGGGAACCAAATCTCTAGGCCTCAGTTCTAACTCTGTTTCTCAAACATCTCCTCATAACCAAGAAGCATGTATACTTTGATCAACACAAAATAGGCTGGCCTCTTCCCACCGTGAATTGTTACAGATAAGCGTGGGCGTAGCTGAACACAGCGCAACTCCAGGAGTCGCAGCGCGTTGAACGTGTGACTTGCGCATCAGTATGTACGGCGCGCGTGTAATGGGATTATGTTTACTTGTGGATGAAGAAAAGCCTCATAATTCCCGCCTATTTAGTGTTGATCAAAGTATAGTATGTAGTTTTGACATTTTTTTTACAAAGATCTAACTAATTCTATTATAGATAGTGGTTTTGGGAGTATTTTAGGCATTTGTAGCCCTCAAATTGTTAACAGTGAGGGTCAGTATCAAAACCTTACCTGAATAGGTGTACTGCAAATACTCATAAACTCCTGTGAAGGCATAAGTGCCATGAGTTTGGCATCAATATCTGTCAGCATCTTCTGTTCGTCTGCATCAGGCTGGTAGCCCATTCCAGGGGCAAGTTGCAGCTGATATGGATTATTCTGCAACAAAAATTGGTTTACAAACATGTGAATAACTCTTGTAAAATGTAATTTTTTACTTGGCAGTAAAACCGCTGTATTAAAAACTTTACATAGCATACGAGGGGTATCAAAAAGTTTTAACCTTTACCCAGAAGAAAGGGCGCCAGGAACAAAATTTCATCATGAGATACTTTAGGCATCTTTACATAGTCAATGTGCAAAGTTACACATTTCTCCCATTTTTAACTGATTGTCTACAGACCGTTATTGTAGGGATCCTCTCTATTGAAAAAATCTGATTTTATATTTCAATGAAAATCAACATTTTCAGCTCGGCCATGGTTTATTACACCATTGTGACGTCATTCATGGACCGATTTCCATAATTTTGGTATCAATGGATAGAGGAAACTCTATTCGTTAATATGGTATCAAATAAGTAAACTTTGGTGGTGCCAATAGTATTTACTGGGCTCTATGACCCTTCAAATGCAGATACTTAATTATGCCGCATGTCTCAATTTCCTCAATGCAGCTTGTGTTTTAAGCGGGTAGGTAGATGAATTCAATCACCACTTGTACAGAAAGTAAAACTACTTACGAGACAATTTCTGCACCATAATGTACATAAAGACGAATGATCATTATGACAAAATTTTATTAATATAGCTCAATCCCTTCTGGGTAAGTTCAAAACTTTTTGATACCCCCCTGTATATATTAAACTAAGTGATCCAATCCTGGCTGGGAGGATTGTGTGGGCTGGTCATGTTTAAATAACGTCCCATGCCCCTACAGTTGCCAAAGGATTTGAAATGATGAGTGGAATGGAGATAACATTGACTGTTTTACACTTGTAATGCAGACCAATCCATTTTCATCTGATCCTACACCTCAATGTCCGCTATAGTGGAGCCATTGACACTAACAATATGAGTTGAAACTAAATGGATGGCCTCTATGATGGCAGATTTTGAGTGTTGGGAATATGTGAAAACAGATTGGTCAATAGGACACAAGATCATCTTCCCCATCAGAACCCGGAAGCTTTCCTTCAACTCATTTGATTGTAATATTGAAACATGATGAAGATTATTTTAAAAATGCATGAGATGGAATATATCTACATAATGATGTTATATATAACTCCAGGCAGTCAATTTTAGGACAATAGCATTATTGCTCTCCTCTGCTCACCTAAAGGGTCTCTTAGGAGAGCACTATTTTGCTCACCTTAAACTGCTAAAACCAGTTACCCCATGATGATAATTTAAGGCTATGATGAACTTGATCTTGAACTAAGGCCACACCTACCCATGTATACCACTTAAGTCTCTGCCAGAATTCCTCGGACAAAATCGGTCACATGACCACCAATTGCAGGGTACGATCGCATTCGTAAACAATTTGCCCTGTACTCTGGATGCTTATTTACACCATCTGAAGAATTGTGACACTGATTTTACCACCCTCTACCCTACATTTCCCAATCACAATCTTATTTCTGGTCTATCTATATGTATACACGGGCCACACGAGCAACCACAAAGCATGAGCAGTGGACAAAGCCCGACAGAGAGTGCCATCAGGATGTCACTAGTTCTATTATGATTCGGACACCTTGTCATTGTTTTTTCTGGTTATTTATGATCTAGATGCATGTGTGTAACCAGCAATTTACTATACTTTGATCAACACTAAATAGGCAGGAATTATGAGGCTTTTCTTCATCCGCAAGTAAACATAATCACAGTTACACGCGGGCCGTAGATAATGATGCGAGAGTCACATGTGCAACGCGCTGCGTCTCCTGCAGGTATGCTGTGTCCAGCTACACACACGCTTATCTGTATCAATTCACAATATGAAGAGGCCCGCCTATTTGGTGTTGATCAAAGTATATTTTCTTCAATTATCGTTTCGAGGTGTGATTTTTTTCACATTATTATTCCATTCATATGAAAAAATGCACAGAAACAGAGACATCACAATCACATCTTCTCTACTGGAACAGACTCCAACAACATACTAACACAAATCTTCATTATATAGGTAAATTTGGCATATCCCTTTAAAGGAGCATGGTCCAATTTTTCAAAATCAGGATTTTGGTTTTATATGAAAGATTACCACCAGGGATTCTAGATATTATGGGATAGGAATCTGGTATAACTTGCCAACGGAAAAAATGAAGCTTCAGCACAAATTTGCAATTATGTATTCAACCAATCACGTACAAGCTCATTAGTATGCACGACTGTTGCACGATTTTGTCAACAAAATTATCTTGAATTTCAGTGCAATAAAAGTTAAAAATATGTAGAACCAGACTAATACATCATTAGATACACTAATTCTGAACAACTTTTGGCTGATGGCACCATAAGCTCACCGACATAAAAAGTGAAATTTCCATTTGAAATCGGCTGATCTGCGCTGAGTAAGCTTAAGATTTCAAGTCACACCAGGGCGATCAAACTCTAAATTACAAGTTCGAATTCGTACGCAACCAGTTAATGAGAACGCGAACTTAACATTCTGGTTATTGTGTTATCAGTTCAACAAACATGGGGATTCCTCTGCGCAAGGTTCTACGCATAGTTGCTATGGGTTGCTATGGCATATGTTACCTTAAGACAAAAGACTGCGCGTATACCAAATATGGTAAAAAAAAAAGGCTTCAGCTAAA
This sequence comes from Ophiothrix spiculata, assembly GCA_000969725.1. NCBI lineage: Eukaryota > Metazoa > Echinodermata > Ophiuroidea > Amphilepidida > Ophiotrichidae > Ophiothrix > Ophiothrix spiculata. Next base: position 12,501 of record JXSR01S042678.1, on the reverse strand, counting down.
ACGAGAGAGAGACAGGGCCCTGTCACCACTCAAGGTGTAAATTTCAAATTTCAGTTAAATCGCCCCGACCGTTTTGATTTTATAACCTTATGTATTTTATAGCTTTCTATACTTTGCTGTATAATTAATTATGGATACCATAATTAGACATTTTACCCATATCTCCAAAACTTACCATGCTTCAGCCATGAAATTTCACATGGAATATGACAAAAATTAGACTTGCTGCAAGTCTTTGAATAACAACTTTTACTTCTGCTGTCCTTTTTTTATTATCATAGTCTAAAAAGTTGTAAAAACACTGTCAAAAGCTATCTATTTTCCTTTTTACATTTAACCTTTTCCTCACTTTTTTAAATTTAGTTTTTGAATGAATAATGTTAAAATGTATACATCCAATACTTGTCTGATCCCCGGGGTCTGATCACATGTGTCTGATTGTCCAGCCTAAATCTAGCATCACATCAGTGTCAGTGATAACATTGAATCATAGATTGAATTGTTCCTAGAGAAAAAAATGTGTCATAGATATAGGCCTACAACATTTATAAATTACATGCTCTATATATATCTCTATTTTTGTGCTATTCCCAACCCAAGTGAAGATTAAAAAGACATGTGTTTATATCCCCTGAAGCAAGTTTGTCAATGTCAGCATCTCAATTGTGCTGAGGGTAGGAAGAAAATGTGGTCAGGCTAATAATAGACCATGATTAAAACTGATACCAGGGTATACCAATGTAGGCATACAGTTGCACTTTGGGTTCATTTAGTTTTGTGTGTTATTTGTTTAACGAAATGCCAGCACAGCGTTGAACCAAGGCTAGACAAAAATATGAGTAATATTTTGGTATCAAAATCAGAAAAAGTTTGAAAAGTTGAAGCAATCAGACAATTCTCATTTAAGAGCACATTTAATTTATTTTTGCCAAAGGGCCAGGTGTGACCATAAAATTTCCCTCTCGACAACTCTCTCTGAACTTTTCTCAAGAGTAATTTATCTCTTTTGCAATTTTCAAAAACTGAAGCACTGCTTACCTGTTGTTCCTCATCATCATTCAGCATCTCAACCTCTTTCAATAAATCCTCAAGACGTTTTTTCTCATCATCTGTCATAGCAATCACGTTTCCTGCATCAGTTGCAAGCTGTGAAATAATAAAGCAATTTTTAGTGATATAATTTTGATTTGGGTGCTATATTTTTATAGAAAAGGTCTTGCATCTTACAGCAGTTAAGTGGCTGTGGTCATTGAGTGAATATAGTTTATTTCAAGAACAAGGTACCATATTGTTCCTAATAAACGCCCATGGGCAGCGACATTTCTTGAAGGGTGGGAGATTATTACAGACCAATTTTCAACATCAAAATTTGCACAAAATCGCTATAAAGTAAGCTTAACAATTACGGCAACTTACTGTTATATGGCCCCTGATAACCCGGAAGTGCTGACAATTTTTCATCATTTCCGGGATCGCAACCTCATCGGTACCGTTTCCTGTTACTAGAGATTGTTTGTTAAAGCTTAATGATACACAAAAATGCAACAAAATTGAATGTTTTTTAACACTTCTCTTTGAAATTTGTTGTGGTGGGCGTTTAATAGAGAATGGGCGATTAATAGAAACAATACGGTAAGGAGAAAGTAAAATTGTACATGTCAAATGGTTAACCTTTATGTTGAAAAAATCCCATGATACTTTCTTCATGCACAATTCCAATGCAAAGGCATGAAGCATGTGCACATTTGTAACCCGTCAAATGACACCCTGCTTTTAGTTATCAAATGTTTGGTTGCAAAGTTACATCTCAATTGGTAAAAGGCATCGGGCTGATTCAGAAAACTATAGTTCTGAGAAAATAGAGGAATAACATTTTTGTACCGAGTAAAGCTTGGATGGAGAGAGGATTTATCTTGGTTTGTAACACATTTTCTTTTGTGTTGGAACCTGATTAATATTATTTAAGGCACTCATGGTTCATGGTTCTTTATTTCCATATGTACATATATTACAAGAAACAAATAGATAAAAACAATAACAAGAAAAATAAACAACAATATGGAGGAGCGACCAGGAGACCAATAAGGTCTGAAAATGGTCCACCCCTATAAAAGAGAAATACATGTCAATAGCTAGACATAGTAATTAAACGAAACAATAAACAGGACAGAAAAAAACCCATCAAACACAAACACAACAAGACACTGCACATGCTCAATTTTTATCATAGTTTTGCATTAGATTATATTTGAGTGTGTTCCTAAAATGTTTTACTGAGTTGCATTGTTTTAATGATTTTGGGAGTGAATTTTAAAGGATAGGTCCGCTCGTTCTTATACAATGGTCTGAGAAAGATTTCTTATTTCTTGTTAAATTATAATGATCAGAGTGTCTTGTTTGGTAGTTGTGAATGTTTGATCTTTCCATGAAATATTCTCTAAAAATCTATAGAAAATCTGTACATAAACACCCCTAGTTCTAAAGCATACATATCAGTGATAGATAACAAGTTGTTTTTTGCAAATAGTGGACCAGTGTGACTCCTGTAATGGCTATTAGAGACAGTTCTAATGGCCTTCTTTTGTAGTTTTATAAGTTTATCAAGATATGACTTACAACATGTGTCTCCCCATATAATTATACAATAATTAAGGTATGGTAGTACTAAAGTACAGTAAAGCGTATGAAGTATACGATGTGGAATATAATGCTTCAATTTGTTCATGACACCAATATTTCTAGATATGGTCTTTGATATACAATCAATATGATTTTTCCACGTCAGGTTTTCATCTAAAAAGTAACGTTTCTCATGAAATTAGAAATTCGACTTCGGACGTGATTTTTGACTAAGCTCATCTTAAATTGTCCATATTTTATAATATACTATGCCGACCTTACAGTATCTTATGATATGGCGGGGCACATGATGTATTTAGATGGATATAACCATTTAAGTTAACATGTGAAGCTTTGACAAAGAATCAATTCTTTGCAATTAGAGATGCCGCAGTGCAGTGGGCATCGGTGCAATACTTTATGATAGATTTTCAGACTTTGTAAGGCCATGGGATCACTCCAATAAGTTAATCGCAATCCAGTTTCAGTGATGATAATATCTGTCTTTGCTGAATAGCACCTATTCCTATTTTGAAGTTTATGATATCGTCTGTCTATGCTATAAATTCAGACATGACTTGAGTAAAAGTTTCCCAATGCTATCTATTATTGAATCCATTAAATTTCATCCACATCATGAATATCTGAATTCATTGGTAGCCCCAAAAAATTACCTCAATATTTCTCCTGATAAAGTCATCCTTGCTATCATTGTTTGATCCTTGTTTGGAGTTCTTATTCTTCCTGCCCTTCTTGCTTCCTTTCTTCCCATTTCCTGTACTTCCATTGGCACCAACACTGCTTCCATGTGCTAGTTTCGATTTCAAAATGATGAAAAGATAAAAGATATAAAAAGTCGTGAAATGAATCTGACATAAACCCACTTAGAATTCAATAACTTAGAGAAGCAGATAGAAATAAAATTATCAGATTTGATTTACATCGAAATATCTAGTTCACAATTGAAAATACACAACCGAAACTTAAAACTTCCAAACATTCTGGATTCACTATATCGGCAAATAAAATGATGACATTATATTGCAATTTTTTGCAACTTGCGTCGGGAACTCATAGGATGAGTTCTGCATTTACAGCAGCAATGTTTGCGACATTGCTGCAGATCTCCCTGTTCAAGATCCCGCTATACCAAAGGGGTGAAACTTTGTTCTAACTCTGTTAATAGTCTTTGTAGATACGTGCATAAGTCATTCCTAATGCACGTGTACCGTCTACACAAACTATTTACAGAGTTAGCTTAGCCGGCTGCGTAGCTACCAGTTAAAAAAAAAAACGTTCAGCAATAAATGTTCTCTCGCGACTTGTGAACTTCCTCCTCTAACCGCCTGACAAACCACAATATAAATGAAAAGGACCAGATACATGCACTGCCTTTGCCGATTTGAACTTCGATCCCAATAAATTCTTTAAATTATTATGGAAGTACACCATACTCTTGATTTTGTGATGCATGTATAATACATGTCAATAGTACTCTCAGACAATGATGTGCACCCTTAATACAATGATGATAAGCATCAACGTCATAAAGAAATAAAATCCATACTGATTGTAGACCTAATTATGATTCTAGTGAACATTAAAATATTGCTGTGGACAAAGTGGAATTCGGTGTTTTTTGCGCGAATGTCAATAACTTTGCAATGCAAGCTTTGTTTTACATGAAATTTTCACCATACACGGACAAGATACCATAGTTTATGAATATATAAACATTATTCTTGAGTTATTTTTCAATTTCAAGTTACGTGACATTGAACTTCAATAACGCTTTTATTGGTCCACCCTGTATGGCAAAGAAATTATGATTTTTAGCATATTATTGAATTTTTATCACAGAATTAACCCAAACTGTCTTTGGCTTACCTGATCTGTTTGTGGAGTCTCCATCAGTGGAGCCCCTTATGGTATCATTTCCAGCCCCTCCATGGTATTGATGAGCATTTCCATCTGTATCTAAAGGCTGGGTTGCAAACACTGGAGTACTTGGAGACTCATCATCTTCCAAATTTACACCTGTAATGAAATGCATAATTCAGTCCCTGTTAATCTGAACTTGAAACTATAAATATGATTAATTTAGCCATTTTGGTTCTGGATCAAGATCTGAATCAATATTTATCACTCTTGTTTCAGAGGTAAATGAGAATGTTTAATTCATGCAAATAATTGAACCATGAATAAAAACTATACATTTCTGTTCCTATTCATTAGGCCCTTTCCTCTTGAGGAATCATGTGCACCACTAAGATTGGGTGTAGCAGATTCCGGCAGATCCAGGAAGGCCAACTCTTCCCATAAAAAGTGACCCCTTTTTCAATTTAAAATGGTTTGTTTTAATAAAATTTGATCTTAATTATAAATGGGGGTCTTCTATGAAGTCATTCCATGTGAAAAATTTTGTGTTTACAACTTTTGTTGAAATTTTGAGGTATTTTAGAGAATTTGTATTAAGGTGCCTGAAGCAATTTGCCACTGGCATGGGCGAGTGCAAAAAGAAAGTGTATTTTTGGCGGCCAGTAGCTCAAAAAATCAATATAATATTGTTTTCTCATTTCTTTTGAAGAGCTAAGGTCTTCATCTTTCAATAACACAGAGTTTGGGGTAATCAGTCACTTTATAAGGGAGGAAATGGCCATTGATGCAAGGCTACTTTAGAATTTCAAGTGTATGAGAGTCTATTTAGTGGTGTGTTATTTCTAATTCCTTATGTGGGTTATCTCTACCTGGTGTTCCAACCTAATCATTGCTATGCCTAATTCATACCTTCATTATGACTGCTTGGAGGCACCAAAGCAAGAAACTTGTTTGTGTTATCGACTACTTCTTTCTGTTCATCTCTTCCCTCGGGTTTCACCCCATCTAATTCTCTCTGCAGCTGGCGATGCAACTCAATCCTTTGCCTCTTAACCTGTTGATAAAATAAAAAGGCCATCAGTGTATTGGTTGAAGTCTTATCACATCAATGATTATAAACATGGAGTACTTTAAGGGCCGGTCCAGACTCCCCTATCATATAGAATATTTTGCCAAGCATATTCTATGCTGATGACAAAATAACGTAGGTCATCAAATAAAACTGTTGCTTAGATTATTCTATGTTGACGACAAAATGACGTAGGTCATTGAATAAAACTGTGTGTTTTATTCGATGACCTACGTCATTTTATCGTCAGCATAGAATATACTAAGCAAAATATTCTATATGATAGTGGAGTCTGCACCGGGCCTAACTGTTACATAAATGTATGTCTTGAAGTGTGAAAAAGATATATAAAAATTAACAGCTGTCAAATGAAAAAAGTAGAAAGAATTAATTATTTTTCATTTAATTTCTTTGCAAAATAATAGATGCGATTTATTGTTTTGCCTGTCATATATTGTCTAATCATTGATGGTGTAGATTATTTTGAGTATTGGATGCCAGCGTAACTTTTATTCTCATTCTTAGCCATAAACTTGAGTGATTTTTAAACAAAGAATCATTCTTAGCCATAAATTTGAGTGACTTTTAAACCAAGAATTATGTTCATTTTGCTAAAAACAATTAAACATAGACTTTTTTTTTTTTTAATACTCTTCCACGTACTGCTAGGTCGATCGGCCGCTCCAGCCTTCACAACTTCCCCCGCAACATTCAAATCATAACAATCAAATACTTCTTGTAGTAATTTGGGACATCTTAAACATTTTGAGAGTTGAATATCGAAAAAAAAAGCGAAAAATATAACTTTTTTTTTGTAGTTTTCAGTAAGTTTTGCATATTTTTTTTGAAAAAAAAAAATTCAATAAAAAAAAATTTGGGTTGGGCTGAAAAATAGGGTCGGTCGGTGGAGGGCAACCAAACAATTTTTTTTTTGGCCTCATGCAGGGACAGCTCTAGTCCAACTAGAAATTTTGACAAGGGAGTTGTATGCTAAATTTGGACTTGCAAACCTTTTTGAAAATTTGGACTTGTGAGCCTGATTTTGAATTCTGACTAGCCCACCCAAGATAGCAAAGTTAGTTGGGCCCAGTGCTGGGCCAATAATGGCCCAATGTTGGGCCAACCAATTTTTCTATCTGGGACATTAAAAACTCGCAAGCAAGCTGTTTTTAAAATTTGGACCAGCGAACCTTTTTTAAAATTCGGACTGACAAGCCTGTTTTATCATTTGGAATGGTGAGCCTTCAGAATAACAAGCTTTCACACTAGCAAGCTCTTTTTTTTGGACTAGCAAGCCCTTTTCAAGGCAATATTTATTCGTTTTAAATAACATTTTATAGTTAGCAACTTCTACGACTAGCAAGCTATCAGGATGGGGGCACAGACCCCACTTAAAGACATGTAGTTCTGATCCGAATGGTTTCATATAATGGAAAAAAATTGAATCAAACCAGAAAAATGACCTCACCTCTTTTTCCCTCTTGACCCTCTTTGCAAGAATCTTGTCCAGCTGTCTCATCTTGCGCATAGCTTCAGCAATTTTAGGATCAACTCCATCGTTAGGATCAGTCTCAGTGGAATTTCCATTGATATTCCCTTCATCATTGCCATCATTATCTAGTGAAGTAGTATCATGTTCTGATCCAGTATCTTGAAGGTGAAGGACTACCTGATGGTCATGTCCCGTATCTGTTGATAGTAAATTAAGTAGGTTTTACACTGAGGTCATCCTATATATTTTTAAATCTTTAGTTGACTGTCATACAGGGTAAAAAATTTACATAATGCACTCATTGGTAACTGTGAACACTATCCCTACCAAGGAAGTTATAGGGGGGAACAGGGTTTCTCCGCCATCTTGTGTCGCGAGCAGAGTTATTGTACCTATGGATATATTCGAAATTTGACCCGATATCCAGGCAGATCGCGTAAATCTTCACCTGACGCATACAGCGTGTGCATTTTGTTTCACGCACAAACTGTGTCTGCATTTCATGTAGCGTGCATTGCTACTTGCTCTGATTAAAGCACGCCAATTTTCCCGCTAATCTGTTGCGAAGACTCTCAAAGTGTTGCACGCGGAGCCATAAAATGACGGAGGTACAATAACTCACCCTCCATGAGCGACAATCCAAGATGGCTGCCGTCCCATTGGATTTACACGGCGATGAAATCAAAATGGCGGAGAAACCCTGTTCCCCCCTATAACTTCCTTGATCCCTACACTAAACCCACACATACATCTTTTACCTTTTAACGGAGCTTTGGTCTAAAGTTGCCCTGACTTTTTTCAAAAATCTCTTTTGAGATTTTGGTATCAAAATAATGCACACATTTTCCGGTAAACTCCAATAAGGCCTAAAAAAAAAAATTGTTTGATTGGCGTAACCCGACCTACCCTAATTTTACCACCGACCCTAGATATTTTTATTTTTTTGAGCATGGTAAAAAACCTCCAAATCCCAAAATTTAATGGGAATCGATTCATGGGAGACCAAGATATGGCTTGCTGGACATTCAAAATGACAAATAAAAGATGTGTTACAGAAAAAGTGAAGATGTTTTTGTATATGTGCCATATATATTGTGTTCTTGTATGTGAAA
>JXSR01S042675.1:0-14326 GCA_000969725.1 Ophiothrix spiculata | reverse complement strand
AAAAAATTAAGTCAGGACATGTCACACACAGTGATGGAATAGCCAAGATTGATGAAAAGGGCAGGAAAAGAGAGACATAGGAGCCCACCCTACCCCAAAAGCCAACCGAAGCAATATAATGAGCAGTGACATATGAGATCAGTGAATATTCCACCACCGTGAGAGACAATAATCAATAATAAAGAAGATAAATAATGCAACAAACAGTGTAAAACATTATCCTGAAAACAAGATTGATATCGTCAGGTGAATTATGTTACCAATTATACGTGTCGGAAAAAAACTATTAATTACACGAAAACCATGAGAAATTGGTATAAGATAAAAAAAAATACAAGGTAGTAATGTGTATTACAATAAAGAATAAATTAATTATAATTATGTAATAAAATTACAAGCTGTAATGAAAGTACAGCAGTGAGATTATTATCGACAAAAAGCTAAGTGTGGGTAAGATAAAAATCACGGGATAGGGAATAAAAATGGACCGCGCAGAAAAAAGACAAAATAAACAGTGCCGGTGTAATGAGACTGGGTGTCCCCCATAACCAGGAGTCCGGGTCTAATTGAACTACACGGAATAAGTCGCAATCGATGATTTATTGATCGCACATGTCACAGTACAAGTACGTTCTACATACTTTAATAGTAGCTAGGACATTTAAGTCACACGGACGCTGTATTTCATTACACCTGATCATCAAATCAACATCACAGCGAGATCGAATAAATTAATATCAAGGCGAGATCATTTAAATTGACATCAAAGACGAGAACATAATCAAGGCGAGATCACATAGTACGATGTCAAACATCAAGTTTGGTGAAGTAACCCTAGAGATTAGCCATTAGTAGACTGTTGGACCCAAATTGCACCTTTCGATGTAGCGCGTCACATTTGATGCAGTCAAAAAGTTATTATACAGCGTGAGCCAATTAAAGCACCACAATTTTGGAGAAATATATAGGTATTGCTGAACAAATGGGAGTGAAATGATAGATCATAAAATGTTGGTAACATCCTTAAAAGTCTCTCTCTCTCTGATTTATTCATCTTGCGGCAATTATTATTGGTAATGTAAACTAAGTCTTTCAAGGTTCGCCAATGTTGAATACTGATGATTAATATACATTTTCATCAAGAAAAAACATGTCTTAGTATTTCTCTTTTTTTTCATTTGCTTGTGGAGATTATGTTGGTACACGCTGAAGTTTACAATAACACCAGTTACCTTCTAGATACGATTAAATGTTTATTTATCATATGAAATAAGCATATGAAATAAATATTATTCTCTTAATAATATTGATTTCACATGTTTATTTCACTCATGCAGAAGTGAACGTCCAATATTATATACAGAGATGTAGAGACGCGCTATTACGATAAGTATTCCGAGCTCCGAGTTATTCAAAGAGCGAAATACAAAAAAAAGATCGAAACCGCAGGGTCTCTGTGCGACAACGGATCAAATGATCTGAGAGGATCTTTAAGTATTAAGCTGAATTCAGACTCAACGCAAAAGCACCGAGCATGTGTAGATGGGAAATATGAGCAGTTCGGATAGATCGATATCAAAACGCAACACCAACTGCGTCAACGCAAATCAAGTTGAGAAAAGCTAAACTTTCCATTGCATTTTCATGTGTTTTTATCTCTTTTCCACCAAGCACACGCTTCGGTGCTCGGTACTCGGTGCTTTTATTATTTATTATTGTTTACAAGTATATATCAAAACAAGATCACAATTGGTTTTTTCCTTGCCCATCTTTAAAACAAAAGAAATTACATATTTAAAAATGCAAACACTACATACACAAAAACACAGTTATGAGTTACAGTACCCACCATTAAACAGGTTAAATATCTTGCATGTTGAAAACACTCCATTTACTGTTATGCTTAAAGACAGTACATTGTCCTTCATAGCATGTTGTTTTTCCAATTAAAAATTAAATTTAGATCAGTCGTTTTACTATGAGGACTATAAATTCAACAACAAGATCAGGATCTTAAGGATTAACACCCATAATGATCGATTCATAATCAAGCTTAATTTCTTTACCCGTACATTCTTTCCACCATGTTTGAAAATCTGTCCAAATTTTTTAGGCTATATTACACTCATTAAAAAGATGCCTGACTGTTTCAACATGATTTTTACATAAATTACATAGGTTGCCATCAACGGGGTCCGCTCGCTAGTCCGACGACTCACTAGTCCGAAAGCTCACTAGTCCGAAGGCTAGCTAGTCCGAAACGTTATTCAATAGGGAAAATATAACATTGAAAAAGGCTCGCTAGTCCGAAAAAACAGCTCGCTAGTCCGAAGGTTCGCTAGTCCGAATATGAAAATAGGCTCGTCAGTCCGAATTTAAATAACAGCTCGCTAGTCCGAATTTGAAAATAGGCTCGCTAGTCCGAATTTTAAAATAGGCTCGCTAGTCCGAATTTTGAAAGCAGCTCGCTAGTCCGAATTTTGAAAAACTGCAATACTACAAATATGCACATTTTTTCTCCTATTCGGACTAGCGAGCTGTTTTTAAAATTCGGACTAGCGAGCCTATTTTAAAATTCGGACTAGCGAGCTGTTATTTAAATTTGGACTAGCGAGCTGTTTTTGATATTCGGACTAGCGAGCCTTTTTCATAATTCGGACTGGCGAGCCTAAATTACAATTCGGACTAACGAGCCGTCGGACTAGCAAGCCGTCGGACTAGCGAGCTTTCGGACTAGCGAGTTGTCGGACTAGCGAGCTGCCCCCGCCATCAACAATATTCATTTTATATAACCTAGCATTTGTCATCAAGCATCTCATGAGAATCCTATACTGAAAAAACTGCATCTTAACCTCATTACTACATAAATAAGGCAATTTTTTATATATTTCCATTGGTCATCCTCAATATCAAAACTTTCTAATGCACTTTCTGTGAGGCGCGGATTTCATAGTACCTTTGCATAAAAATCTGAATAAGTATCTTTTGCATCGAAGTTAGTAGTGACAAAACCCCTCTTCACTAAGATATCTCTTTCAAAATCTTGTTTTAAAACTTGCTTCCATGAGACTGGAATTGCACCAAAGACACTATGCAAAAGCATAAAACAGTATTTTGAAACTCCCGCTTAGTCCACCAAAATTATTGAATTGAATGATATTTCCATTTTCATAATACAAATCACTTACAACTTTCATACCACAAGAAAACATATTTCCATTAAACATACATCATAATATTACCGTTATTCCAAATACATTGTGATGTTGGTACAAACTGATCAGGTTTGATAAGGTCAAAATAAGAAATTAACACATCTTTATTAAATGGTGGAACATGTTTCCAGAGACTCACAATTTGTCTATCGGCATAACAATAAAAGATGAATTTACCACCATATGGATTTAAGTTCTCAAAAATATTCTTCCAAGCAGCACTACATGTATTATTCTCATTATTGTACCTCTGAATCCATTTAATTTTAAGTGCATTGAAAATGGAGTTAATATCAATCATGTTCAAGCCACCTTACTCAATATTACAGACAATTGTTTTTCTTTTGATGAAACCTTTACCCCCATTCCATAGGAAATCATACAACATTTTTTCTACCTTTTGGGTAATATAAGTTTGTACAGAAATCACTGAGGCCAAAAAAATAAATTGAGAAAGCCCAAAAGTTTTGATCAAAAGAATTTTCCTAGCAAGGGTCAAGTTTCTAGTCTTCCATAACTTCAAAATAGTTCTCGATTTATTAATTTTTGGAACAAGATTTTTTTCCTCAGCACACTCAACTTTATAGGAAAAATAAACACCAAGAGCTTTGATTGGTTCTTCAGGCCAAAGAACATTAAAGGGCTTATCCCTGCAAAATCTCTTAGACCCAAGCCACAGAGCCTGGGACTTGCTAACATTCAATTTGAGACCTGATATTTGACCAAAGTCCTCAAAGAGTTTTAACAAACAACTGACAGAATTGTCATCTTCCAAAGTACATGTGGTATCGTCAGCATATTGAATTATTTTAATTTCAGAGTTGTTAACTGAAATACCTTTAATTTGCTTTTTCATGTTACCAGCTCCCGCAGTCCATTTGCGTTTTGAATGTGAATTCATTTGCGGTGCCGAAAATTATTATGACTTTTTCAGCTTAATAAATAGAAACCACTCCCTTATTCCAAGTTTCAATCATGAACCATAGATATGTTTGAAATTGAACTTTGATATTCAATTTTATAACCTGGTATGGACAGAGACCAGAATTACCATACAAGTACAATACTCCATTGTCAGATTATTGCCATAGTTGTTTTCCGACACCATAGCAACAAACAGCCTGAGAGTACAATAGTACCCCTTGTCGAATTAGCGACAAAATTAAAACGGTTATCTTCAAGCCACAAAACATGAAAACTGCAAAAGAAAACAATAATGACCGTAAAGTAGTTTTCTTGTAGCTACAGCCACGCAAAAAGCACACGAATACAATAAGAGCCATTGTCGGATAAATTACTTAAAAGTGGTTTTCTTTTAGCAACAGAAACAATACAATAGAAGCCATTGTTGGGTTAGTGGCAGTAGATTGGTGTTCTTGTAGCTACAGCCACGCAGACAGCACACGATTGAATACAATAAGATCAATTGTAGCAACAGAAATGTAAAAAGCACAAGAATACACTAATCCATTGTAGGGATAGTGGCAGAAGATTAGTTTTCTTGTAGCCACAGCTACGCAAACAGCACACAAATACAATAAGATCAATTGTTGACTTAACTACCGCTACCAAACATTTGGTCGTGCATGCGTGACGTCGCCAAATATCTGCTATCGAATTTAAAGTATGAACCGGTAACAAACATTTGGTGCAATGTATATGGCAATTCAATACATGTGCAATCTAGCTCAACTCGGTGTTAAAGTTATTTTATTTGGAGTCACTCGTCATTTTGACGTCACGACCAAATGTTTGGTAGCGAAAATTGTGTTTGGAGGCTGACTATGTTTTCACCCTAACTGGTTTTCTTGTAGCAACAGAAACTTAAAAAACACAAGAATACAATAACATCCATTGTTGGATTAGTGGCAGTAGCGCAGCTCTACGGACAGCATACGAATACAATAAAAGTTGCCTTCTTGTACGCCACAACTGTTCAATTGTATAAAATTGAGAAGAAACTTTAATATTCACATACCATTTTCACACAAATTTGATTAGTTAGTCGTGATGATACTCCGGATCTTGCACGAAAAACCCCTCAGAATATAATACACTAGAGATTTTTGTCGAGTGTTATCCTAGAGCTGGTACATCTTGTATCCAATTGATTATAAGAATAAACAATTAAGTCCGTGGTGTCCTACCCTGGAAAAGGAAGCTCCAATGGTTAATTTTGATTATTGAATCCCAAAGCTGTTCATTGTACAAGAAATGAATTATATCCACGTACCATGAGTAAGGCCTGATGAAAACAGGTCCTGCATACAAAAATCAAATATCAAAATTCATACACTACAGATTTTATTTTGAATGTTTCATGAGCGGTTTGATCTAAATGGAGAATACGCCTACAAAAACCAGTCCCAACTTCAATAGCTCCCTTCTGTTAATTATTTTTATAAAATATAAATGCATACAAATTTCTGAAAATGCTTGTACATCACTAAAATAGCATTTCCATGTCAACATCCTGATCATATTGTCACATTTGCCCTTATAGTTGACTTGTTTAGACATTGTTAGATAATTGTTATAGTACATTGTTGCTATATTTAAACAGCCATTACAAGAACATCCCAACTCAATGAGCTCCCCTCTGCAACTATATACTAGGAAAATTATCTAACAATGTCTAACAAAGTCAACTACAAGGTCAAATGTGACACTATGATTGGGATAAAGACATGGTTCAAAATGCTTTCTAGTGATTTGTAAGCATTTTCAGAGAATTATATGCATTTATATTTTACATAACTTAACACAAGGGAGCTATTGGAGTTGGGATGTTCTTATTCTGACGTATTCAATTGAATACCGTAATACAACCATGACCCAAGTCAGTGCTGCCCTACCCACGCAAAGAAGAAAATTGACAATGTTCAATGTTGATAATTAATGGCAAATATAACCGTGACTCCTTTTAGCCTTGTTAGGGCGGCATGGGCTTGGGTGATTATTGCATTCTGGTATTCAAATTCAATTTTATAAAAACTTAGAAAAAACAGCTGCTGCCCTATATTGGCAAACAGCAAGGAAAACAAATAGATTTAAAGGTAACAGATATATTTGCTTTTATCATTCAGTTGACCGAAAATGAAGCTATTTCATTGGATAACAAATAGCTAACACATGTTTCTATATAACTTACCTTATATGTTACGAATACGATAATCAGTTGCGATCATCCCGGGGGGCACTCAAATATGAAAGTGACGTACCTGATCCTACTGGCTTTTGGAATGTAGGGGCAATAGGTGAGAAATACATTGAAAAATAGGGGGTCATTCGGTGTAGAGGGTCAAAAAAATGGGTCATTTCGAGCGATTTGTAGGCAAGAACGAAAAACATGGTCATTCGGTGTCAGTTTTTGACTAAAACAAGGCTAATTTTGACATTTACGAAATCGCTGATCTTCGAAATTTTCGTAAAATTTTCGAAAAATCAACAAATTTAGCGAAAAAAGGGGGTCATTCGCTGTAGGTTCTCGAAAAATCAGGGCAATGGATGAGAGTCGCCATAAAAAAGGTTAACTTTCAAAATAATAGGGAGTCATTGATTGACAGCTCAGTGAAAAGGGGGGTCATTGGGTGAGAGCGGAGCAAAAAAGGGGGTCTATCGACAGGAGCATGACGCGTGTCAATATATAGGAGTGTCCCCCCCCCCGGGGCGATCATGCAACACCTATTCTACAGTATTCCCTCATACCATGTTGAATATACTAGTACTCCTTACATCCTATATATCTGATTTTTGCAATGTTTTGCAATCCTTGTTTTGAAAAAAACAGGTGTAAGGAAGCATAGGTTTTGAAATCCGTACATTGAAAAAAAAATAAAATGTAAATGTAAGGGTGTAAGCTTTTGAAATCATTACATTGGAAGAAATCAGATGTAACGAAGTAAGGTTTTGAAATCATTGCATTGGAAAACAGATCAGATGTAAGGAACTGAAACTGAAGTGAGGTTTTGAAATCCTTAAATTGGGAAAAAACAGATGCTAAGAAATAAGGTTCTGAAATTCTAACATTGAGAAAAAAAAATCAAATATAAGGAAGTACACGGTTTTGAAATCCTTACATTGAAAAAAAAAATGCAAGGACATCGAAAAAAAAATAATAATTTTTAAGAAAGTGAGGTTTTGAAATCCTTGCATTCAAAAAATAAAAGTGCAAGAAAGTAAGGTTTTGAAATCGTTTTATTTGAATAAAATAAGTAAGGTTATAGAATCCTTACATTGAAAAACCAAAATCAGATGTAAGGATGTTAGGTTTTGAAATCCTTACACAAAAACAGATGTTACGAAGTAAGGTTCTGAAATTCTAACATTGGAAAAAAATCAAATATCAGGAAGTAAGGTTTTGAAATCCTTACATTGAAAAAAAAATCAGATATTAAGAAGTAAGGTTGAAATCCTTATACTGATATCATAAAGTTCAAATGTAAGAGAGAATATTCGTAAGAGAGTTAGGTTGTGAAGTTCTTACATTCAAAAAATCAGATGTTAATTGAAACCCTTACAATGGAAAAAAATTCAAATGTAAATGTAAGGGAGTAAGGTTTTGAAATCCTTACATTGGAAAAAAATCAGATGTAACGAAGTAAGGTTTCCTATAATTAAATTCAAAAGTTACAAAACACAGCTGCTAAAATAACAACTGGTATTAGGCAGTTCAGGTGAAAAAAATAAGTTAAGCTAAACATCTTTTTATTGTGGTAGATGGAAAGAACTTGTGATCAGCTTTCAAAAACCGTTTGAATTTTGAAAATCGGTCAATCCGTTCAGGAGATACATACATTTTTGTATCACGCAAATGACACTATTGTAGACATGCATTATGATGTATTTCTTATGTATTTCTTTATTTTAACCATGGCACCATAAATTCAGATAAAATATATACATTTTGTGTCATAAAAGCAAGACCAATTGAAATAATTACATGAAACTTGGAATATAAGGTACATTGTAAATGACACATGAGCTTTTCAAAAATCATAATTAAAACATCCTCAGATTATTACTTTTTACCTAATTTGCATAATTAATTAAGATAATTCACAAAAACAATAAAATTCCTATTTTTCTTCGGCTCACACCCTCATTTTGTTTCTTTTTGAGTCAGAATCAATCCTGCAAAATTTAAAAAAAAAACGAAAAAGAATTAGGGGGCGCTACCGGCTGTTAAAGTTTTGTGTACAAAGTCTATGGGAATTTTGGGCTCTCATCTTTGTCATCAAAAAAAAGCCATGATTAATTTTTTCTGGAAAGCTAAAAATTGCTGAGTATATTTATCAATGTGTCTTTTAAATAAAACAACAAGAAAAAATTAAAAAAATCCCGTCAGTTTTCTGTAAATCACCTTTTTCTAAAAAAACATACATTTGGTGCAAAGCAATTATCAGAACAGCCAAAACGCCAAGGAGCGTAGCGACTGAGGGTCTTTGAACTCACCACCCTTCCTGTCTACCCAGCCAGTCACTTACATTTTGAGACTGAACCAGATTTAAGCTCCACCCTAAAATACTAACACTTTATCAGTGACCTGTTTGTGTTTGTCACCACAGGAGATCAAAATAAGACTAACCACAAGACCCTTTAGGCACATCTCCGTGTGGACATTACTGAGGGTCTTTAACAAAGACTAATCGTCAACGGGCGTAAACAAGTTATTTATATTTTTGGAATGTTTTTTATGTTTGTTGGTGTGTTTGTTGTTTGTTTGTTTTTCTTTTGTTATGTATTATTTTGCTCATACATTCAACGAATGAAATTCCTAAAGGATCACGACAAAAGAAGAAAAACTTGAAGGATTGCTCACCCCTTTTTTCCTGCGAATTTGCAAATAGCTGACATTTCAAACAACCCACTGGCTCATCCCTTCCAAAACTCGGAGAAATCGATATGACGTCAACCTAGTAACACGCTGTAGTACTGTCGTCCGAAAAAACTAGCTAAATTTCACATCATATTAACTGCCTTGGTACCATTTCAACGTGATTAAAGTATTCCATATACACAATTGGACATTCTGCTAACATTCTTAGTGAAAGATGATGACTAGAAAACAGAAAAAATCGTCAAAAACTACTACCAAGTTGCCTGACGAGCCAGCGGCAAACTTGACCACCACTGTTCGGTAACAGCCCGTTAGTCCGAAGGTTCGCTAGTCCGAAAATGAAATAAGGTTCGCTAGTCCGAATGCGTATTTTCCTATAACTGAGGGTTTGCTAGTCCGAATTTGAAAAAAAGGTTCGCTAGTCCGAAAATGAAATTAGGTCCGCTAGTCCGAAATTTTAAAAAGTTCCGCTAATCCTATGGTTCGCCAGTCCGAAAATGAAATAAGGTTCGCTAGTCCGAAAATGAAAGGAGGTTCGCTAGTCCAAAAAAAATTGGGTTGCAAATCAACAAAACTTAATTATTTTTCGGACTAGCGAACCCTATTTTATTTTCGGACTAGCGAACCCTATTTCATTTTCGGACAGGCGAACTTTATTTCATTTTCGGACTAGCGAACCTTATTTCATTTTCGGACTAGCGAACCCTATTTTAATTTCGGACTAGCGAACCTTATTTCATTTTCGGACTAGCGAACCCTATTTCATTTTCGGATTAGCGAACCTTATGATTAGCGAACCTTCTTTAATTTCGGACTAGCGGACCTTATTTCATTTTCGGACTAGCGAACCTTCGGACTGCCGAACCTTCGGACTAGCGGGCTGTAATCCACTGTTCACAGCACTGAGCCGGATACGCAATCGATTGAACCTACAGTGAACAATGCAACTAACACTGATGATATGGATTCTAGATTTTGTTAATGACATCGATAAGGCAATTGATAAAAACATGAAAACTATAGGTATCTTCATGGATTTATCAAAAGCTTTTGATATAATTGACCATAATATATTATTGCATAAATTATATCATTATGGATTCAGAGGTATATCTTATGACTGGTTCCAAAATTATTTGTCGAATCGTAAACAATACGTTATTTGTGGCGTTCCCCAAGGGTCGATCTTGGGTCCGTTACTTTTTATATTATATATGAATGACATATGCAATTCTGTTACTTTGCTAAATACAATTCTTTTTGCTGATGACACAACTGTCAAAAGTGAATTAAAAGAAATTTGTAATTGGTTCAAAGCTAACAAATTATCTCTGAATGCAAAGAAAACAAACATAATGTTCCTTGGCACTCGTATGCAAACGTTAAATATTCATGAAAAATACATTATTAACCTCGATGGATGCACTTTAAATCGTGTGTGTGAAGCTAAATAGGTATAATTATCGATGAAAACTTAACATGGAAAAACATGTTGAAACTGTACTTTGGTGTTGCCCTACATTGACTACGGTCTTTTATTATGGGGGGACTGCAACAAAGGATTAATACATAAGGTTTACCGTCTTCGAAAACGGGCAATGAGGATAATTTCAAACAGAGCATATCTTTGTTCTACTAAACCCATATTTAATGCATTAAATTGTCTTAACTTATTTGACATGTATTTGAAAGAAACCTCTATATTTATGTTTAAATACAAACAGGGATTGTTACCTTTATCTTTTGATAATTTCTTTACTACAAATTGTGAGAACCACCAATACAATACACGAAATAAAAACGACTTTGAAATACAGCATACATCGAATTAAAACTATCTTAAGTACTGGACCTAAAATATGGAGCTTACCAAATCATGTCAAAGATGCGAAGTCAATAGGCCATTTTAAGAAAAATATAAGAACTATGTTATTAAATCCAAATTAATGTTTTTCTTAACTTCATCGTGTTTATTCATTAATTAAAATTATGTATGCACACTGATTATTTGACATATGTTACTATTCATATTGAGATAAAATGTTCTCTTTGCTAGCTTCCTTTGAGGTTGTGAGTGCTTGAATGGAGTGTTAGAGGGTATATGAGTGAAATATTTTACTTCGTGTAGTTTTTGCTTTTATTGTCTTCTGTTTGTAAAGGGGGTGCAACACTCGACAGGCTTGTTGCTTCTTGTTGCATCTCCTCCATCTGTTTGTGTTTTATGTTAATTTTATTTGTATTTGATGGAAATAAATATAATTGATTGATTGATTGATTGATTGAGTGCCCCTTCCCGGTTATGTAAACCTGATCGGTTGAAGTGCTACCATGATCGATGGTCGCGCATCCGTATCCACACCTTTGCCTTCTCATAGTAGGGCTATTAGTATATGTAAATGTAAGAGAGTAAACTTTTGTTGATTCTGATTGTCGTTTTTAAATACAGTTTTGAATGAATGAATGAGTGAATGAATGAATGAATGAATGAATGAAGGTTTTGAAATTCTTACATTGACAAAACCAGATCAGATGTAAGGAAGTAAGGTTTTGAATTCCTTACATTGAAAAAAAACATAAATTAGGAAGTTAGGTTTTGAAATCCTTGCATTCAAAAAATCGAAATGCAAGGACGTAAGGTTTTGAAATCCTACCATTGAAAACACCAAATCAGATGTAAGGATGTAAGGTTAAGAAATCCTTAGATTGGAAAAAATCAGATGTAACGAAGTAAAGTTTTGAAATTGAAAAACTCAAATCAAATGTAAGGATGTAAGGTTTAAAAATCCTTATATTTTAAATCTAAAAAAAATAAATGAAAGGAATTTTGAAATTCTTACATTGAAAAAATTAAATGTAAGGAACTAAGATTTTAGCTGGTTTAGAAATACTTGCATTGGGAAAAATCAGAATGTAAAGAAGTAAGGATTTGAAGTTCTAACATTGCAAAAAATCAAATGTAGGGACGTAAGAGTTTGAAATCCTCACATTGAAAGAAAAAATCATTTGAAAGAAAGTGAGGTTCTGAAATCCTTGCATTCAAAAAATGAAATGTAAGGAAATAAGGTTTTTGAACTATATAGCGGCAGAGGCCTGGAGGGCACTCAAGTATAATGCTGCAGGCATAGCGTGACCAAGAAAAAGGTGACTTAGGGTTGTTTTTGAGGACAAAAGGGTGTATCAGGTGACACCTTTTAGGGTATCAAAAACAGCCACTTTAGCTCATTTTTAAGAAATAGGGTACTTTTTCAAACCCTAGTGTTAAAACGGTAACGGTAAATTCCCGATTTAGGGTGTGAATGGGTGAAAAGGGTATATTTTGGCTTCAGAAACAATCACCCTTTAGAGCTTCTCGTAATAAAAATATGTTTTATAACACTGGTCTACCAATTTTCAAAAAAAAAATGAGTATCTGAGATGAAACATACCTTTTTGGGCTGCTGAACACGAATATGACCATTAAAAAATCTGATTAGCTCTAGTTTTTAAGAATTTTGTGATTCAATATTTACATGGCAACATATAGGAGCAAATTATACACAATGTGCATTTTATGTATAAACAGTTACACAGATTATGAAGGTTCTACTTGATGCTTCTTTGGTTGTTTCTTATACTTAATATCTGGGCCATCTCTTTTTAAGGAATAACAGAAATCCCACAATAATGATGTGCTCTATTTGTCTTGATAACATTTCTCTATGGCTTAGACTGAAACGTTCACCTTGTTATCACCGACTGCACCTCAGTTGACTAGAAATGAATTGACGTGATTAAATGAAAGTAATGGATTTTTAAGGACATATTGCAGCCCAACTTTCAATAGCACAGTAGCATGTCTTCCACAAATTGTTTGTAAATGCCAGCTTCATTATTTCCACGGAAATTGTTAACAACTTGGGAGTCTTCTTTTCCTTCCTATGATGCAATCAAATGCTTCATCTAAAAGTTCATGGATTTGAGGAACAAAAAATACACCCTCTATTGCTTTACTCAGCTTTAGGAATTAAGTACCAAGGCTCCATGGAATGCTGATCCATGGCCTTAACAAAGTTCTTCATTTTTTATGAGTGCCATTTTTTAGTAAAACCTTATTTTGGTCTACAAGTAAAAGACATCGCACATATTGAGTTCTAGATTCAAGTTGTTGCTGGTAAGGCCAGTCTCATTGAATGTCATTAATGAGAAGCAGTTGGTGGGAAGATCTTGCTCAACCGTCCCATTCACAAAGAAAACAAAGAGTTGCTCTACATTGTCAAATTTATTTCATGTAAAAGTACTCGCTGAGACTCAATAACATAAATAAAACACCTCCACTCATTAGGACTTACTAGCTTCATAATTCATTTAAACCATCAAAATCAACTGTCTTAGATTTTTCCAGTCACAATTTATATCAACATCATGACAGGATACCAAATCACCTATCATCTTCTTCAGACTCAAAATAGTAGTGGCTTAAACAAGTTCTGTAATTAAATCAGTTTATTATCATACTTCATTAACAATACTTTCAATGGACATGAGCAGATGAAATAACATTAAAAGTAAGGTTTCTGTACTCAACATTGTGCTACTCCCTATATTGCCTATTAGCTCCTATTGTGGTACACAGTACACCACTGGGGTTGTGTATCTTTAAAACAAGAGCTAAGTAGCATTTTTAAGCATCATTTTTGGTTTCAGTGACCCAAAATTAGTCAAGATTGACTACTTTCTTTTAAGATACTTTTTGGCTGTAGACCAGTGTAATTGCAGTGGGCCTTCCACCACAAAACCTTATGATTATTTTGTCCAATTTTGTTGAGGATCTGTAGATTTCGGGACTTTTGTGAGCCTTCTTGTCAGTCGAATCGACACTTCCACTTCTGCTTGTTCAACAATCCAATGCAGCTGCAGGTGACCTCTTTATTGACTGATCTTGGTAGTTTTCATGCCCGGGGGGTACTTAGTACAAAAGTGATCACGGGGATGTGCCGCAAACTTGGATAGCAAAATCAGACTGTCTGGTATTTCAATGGGTCCTTTTTCTTTGCAAAATGTGGTATTTTGATGGGTCTGTTTACCAAAATTTTCTAAAATTTGCGCCATTGGAATTTTTTTCTAAATTTCAAACAAAAACCAGAAAATTTACGCCAAATTAGCGTTAATTTTCGGGGAAAATTTCATTTTTTGTATAAACTCGACTCAAAATTTGGGTATTTGGTATATGGTTGGGTCCCTTTTTCTTAAATATTGGTATATACATGGGTGGTACTTCAAATTTCCCAGCGGC
>JXSR01S042669.1:8624-20899 GCA_000969725.1 Ophiothrix spiculata | reverse complement strand
CGGCATGTTTTCCCTTATTTTTGTTTTAGACGAAAGTTATGGTATAAAATCGGAGTCGGTCTTTTTTCTCCATAGACTTTACGTGTGGCAAAAATGGCCTCACCGTTTGTTTGGGTCCAAAACGCACGTGTAAGCCATTGTGCATAAATTATGACGTCACAACTGTCCCGGCGTATGTCTTTGCACACATGATTATCCCACGAGAAGAAAGTAATAGCTTCCACTGTAAACTCTGATTCTGATTTTGAACTGTCATATTTGAATGATTTTGACATGAAATCATTTTGACACATAAATTACAAAGACATAATAGAAAGTTTGCTAAACAGGTCTTCATAGTCAAAAATGAAACCCAGGGAAATTCATCAAAGGTGACACCTACAAGTTACCTATTTCAAACGTTATATCAGTACACATCCCATTGCAGACATATATCGAGAAAAGTTACATGTAGGTCACATTATGTGAGGGTCCCAGGTCACAAAACATTTTTCAAGTAATGTAGTAGTTCCTGTCATGTGTCATTCACAATTTTTCAAAATCTGTGATATTTTGTCAAAATGAACATAAATGTCAAATCAGGAACAACAAAAGGTTGACTGACCTAAGGGATACATGAAAAAAGGACATTTACTCTTTTGACTGAAAGCCAAGACAATATTCTAAACTATTTTTTTTTTTTTAGATGGTGGTTAATTCTGTAATGGCATACTCAAATACTCAAATTTCTACCAATACGTTTTTCAGTTCTTTAATCTAACCTAACAAAAATAGCTACTCGCACCAGCACAATATCTTAAGGTAGTCGACACATGGTCGACAGCCATAATAATGAGCATCAAAATCTCAACTCTAGTGGGTAGTATTTTTGTAGTCGTTAAATATTATTTAACAATTAATGGAAAAGGATTGGAATTGATAATGAAACTTTGCTACTACTTTTACAGCTAACACTTCAAATGACGCAAAAATCTTGAGATGATTGGAGCAAAAAATGAGATGTTGAACTTATCCAAAGTTATGTCCTATTTCTAGAAAATCTGAAAAGATGTCATTTTTTTTAAAAATATATTCTACTTCATTACATACTTGTGGAGGAGAATAAAGCGGTAGATATACTTTGTCATTTTTGTAGTCATTTTCATTCAGAATTTTTCTCATGGTGATTAGTTTTTAAGAATGGAATAAACTGTTAATTCTGAATGAGAATTTTCATTCTAAATTTTCACATTATGGAGAATGTATTAAATGGAGACCTATTTTTCAGTCCATTGCACATTTTCAAGTGCTTACTGATGGGTAGTATAATGTTTGATATTGATTACGAGCTAGATCTATACATGGTAAGCTAATCTCTTCTTGCAATGATGGTTAAGATTTACACAATGATGGAATTGTAAATGGGAAAATGTTCATTCAGAATGAAAGTTTACACCATTCTTAAAAACAATCACCATGAGAAAAATTTTGAATGAAAATGTCTACAAACTACAAAAATGACGAAGTATATCTACCGCTTTTACTTGTACAGAAAAGTTTTTTGACAAAATTGAGTACTACTTTCTACATAAGGTGATTGTTTCACACAAAAAAAAATACAGTACAATTGAACCCGTTAAAATCTACCAATTGTTATGAAGACCCATTGTAAAAGCCTTTCTCAAAAAAAGAAAATATACTACAGTACTTCTGACCTTTTGTTTTTCCTGGATGGATTTAAAGAGGATGATCAAATTAGGTCTTTGCACGCCATTTAAAGTACAGATTTGACCAAAATGATTAGAAAAGCTAGGCCTTGAAGTCACAGAGAGGTGTAATTAGTACATGAAGGATCAGAAGAATACAGACCCCAGAAAGAAGTAGACTGGTAGTGGTTTTTATTTTTTGTGGAGGCACTAAGAGCAGAATACAAAAAAGTGTAGTGCTGACTATACTCAGCAGAAGTTTACTCAACAGTTCACCTCTTGTTTTCAAGCATGTAGCCGGTTTCGAGCAGGTAATGAAGCATCCTCTGGGAAATCCAAGCAACCATGACAGCACGAGGAGAAAAGGAACACCTAACTGTTGGAGATGAAGATGACATGTTCTTTTTTTCATGAATTACCATCAGCAGGAAGTTTCATTAGGATCTGAACCGATTTTGCAATATTATAGACTACTTTCGTATGTCCCATAATGCATCTTGAAAGTACCATAAATCCGGGACTTTTACCATATTTATTACAAAGTTGTGTGCATGATGTCAACTACGCACAATTTAGAAATATGGTCGATCAGGCAGAAAGTCCCAGATTTATGGTATTTTCAAGATGTATTATGGGACATATGAAAGTAGTATACCGGTATTCAAAAATGTTACAAGAATATCATTACATATTTTTGCTCCTTGCAAAATTTAATATCTCACAAAAATTAAGTATGTTCACTCAATTAAAAACACAATTCAACTTGAAATTCTTTAAGCACACAAAGCCTCTCAATAATGCATAAACATTAATTCAAATATCCTTAATGGATCTATACTAACAAGAATCATTGTTTTACCACATCAAACCTAATCAAAACAATAAAACGATCAATCAAAATCTATCCCACCGAGCATTTTCTACACGAAACCAACCTATCAAGAGATATGATATGTCACAATACAGGAAACCAGAACACTGAAGTGCCCAATATTTTCATTTTCATCAATATCCTGTTTTATCTCAGGCCTAGGAGGGACGTTCAAAAAGTTTGTGGCCTATGGTGAATAAAGTTCTTCCCACAATACACAGCAACACTTAGTAGATCTACCCAATGGAATGTTAACCAAGGTCACTCCACTACTGCATTCATTTGTATGGTAAACAGTTTGAATATACTCTATTTCAAACTGTATTTTGGGGATGAAAAACTCTGTCCATGTGAGATTTGTTTGCATTGGTATCTAGCTGTGATTATCCTCTTTCTGAAGGTCATTTTCATTCACACTTGGACGAAATAATAAATTTTCTATAGCAAGTTTTCCATCAGTAGTTTTATCATATAAGTCTATGGCTGTCGGTTCACTCAGTGTGCTGTTTATAAGTTGTGGAAATAGCAGTTTGAATTGAATGGTGGGAAGTACTTTTAAGTACTTTTAAAAAACACCCTCTGGGTAGGAGGTAGTTCAACTTCATTGGTGAATATGGAAAAATTTGAAGTAAATATCTGCTTCAGTTTTTATGTTACAGAAAATTAAAATTGTGGTTTAAGGGTTTATTTAGTTGAAAATTAAGTATCAAATATCTGAAAAAGATAAGATCAATAGATTCAACATATAAATCTCTCTGCTGCTATTTTTGAAATCAACTGCACAATTCTGCTTTATGAAGGAACAACCTTTCTAAATCGTTAGCAGTAGCACATTTTTATGGAGCTCGTTTTGTTCTACATATTGAAGGGGTGTGAAAGTTGGCTGATAAAAAATTCTGAAAAATCCTGAAAATAGTGACAAAATGCCCAAAATATGCTGAAAATAAAAGAAAAGGGTGAAATTGTGACTATTTCGAAGGTGAAGGCATGAAAAATACTGAAATCAGCATAAATGATGAACTCTCACACCCCTGATATAGGAAGGTTTAATGGTGACTGCATGTTAGAAAACAATGGATAAATTTTGCAATTTTTTCAGTTTTTAAGGTAAAATAAAAATCCTTTCAGAAACCTGTCCATACAATTGTCTAATCGATGAATCTTTCAGAAACTTATTTTTTAGTGACAAGTTTAATTTTCTGTTACCAAAAGCAGGTATTCATAAATCAGTTAAATTACATATAAAGTATCAATAGAAACCGCATATAATTAATGTGATGGCTCATCCCGAAAGGGGGAGCTTTGCAGATGATATCAATTTTGATTTTATCATTTCATCTGTTGCAGCATTTTTTAAGCTTCAAAATGACACCTTACTTGTTGAAATTAAGGCAATTAAATTTTACAGCAGAAAATTTGCTGGAAATTCTTATTATTTTCTTTATTTTTTACTGCCCATTTTCACCTGTTTCTTGAAAAATGTTAGATGTTGCAAAGTCCCACATTTCGTGGGTGAGTACAAGTCATCAAGTTTATATCTCCTTCTACCTTTGGCTGCAAAATTTACTGAACACCCCTAGTATTCTGCCATTGCTAGTATTGTTTCTACAATTGGCCGGGCACCGCCGTCAATTTGTGGCAATTAATTATGGAAGTGGAAATCAGAAATGAAGCCTTTATTAATATCCTATCTTATATTGTCTCAATTGATCAGCTGATTGGCTATTGTTTCGGAAAGTTCATGTGTGGTTCAAACGCAATTTGATAAATTAGGGCAAAATTTGACATTTTTGGAATCTTCAATTGCATTTCCTATGTCAATCAGGGGTATTTTAGCCTCACTGGGATAAATTACATCAAATTGTATTTAATCTCTATATAATTTGTTTTAAGTTTAGTTAAAATCAGATATTCTGCTTTATCTGTTACATTAGACAGATTGCCTCACTTGCTGACAATTGTTGTACAGGGAGAAGTCTTGTGGTCGCCTGCTCTGCACAGCAAACGGATGACTACGACGGTGGAGGTGGCAGCGGCGACGACGACAACGATGATGACAATAACGATTATGTTAATGTTATATATTTGTCAAAAAATGACTGCACAGACCATGCATGAAAAGGGTCAGCAAATCATAAAATAATCAAAAGGGTAAAGATCGTAAATTAGAATTCAACCTACCGGAACCAAACTATGAACTTGGTTTAGCTATTAATATGGTCCTCCCCTATACAACAATACCAGGATCATTAAAATCGGCCGAGGCGTTATGTAACTGTGACTTAATCAAGTACTTCCAGATCATTCGGCAAAAAATTTGCTATACTAATCCTTCAGATTTTCTTCCGATTTTTTTAATAATAAGTAAGCGAAATGGTAATCTAAGATTTCTGTAAGTTCCAGCTTCATACCATGCAGAAATTTTTCAAAATGGCAACATAAGATTTCAAGGGGCCTCACCAACCCCTCTACACCCAACTTCAGCAACATACCTTACCCCCACTTTAAGTGGTATCCTGATTTCTTTTCATCAAAATGATTGCAAAAAACGCAAAAGAGATTACTGAAAAGTCATTTGCTTTTGCGTTTTTCTGCCAAAATGAGGGGGGGGGGGCTGCAAGAACTCCCTGCTGGGTAGAGAGGGTTAAGGCAACACTTACTAAATATTTCCATCAGCAAGAATTTTCCTCGAGGGCTAATTTGTGGAAACTTCTGGTGCAAAATTGTATTTAGCCAAAGAATGGCACAAATTCAGTTGTGCACAGTTTCTCCAGCCCATGATGGCCTACTGTAATTTATCAATCAAAGTTAGAAACAGAAATGGCAAGAAACACTTTCTTATCATAAGCCCTAAGCCTACGTATATATTTAGCCTCTCTCTCTTCCTTGTGATAAATCATTAACACATTTTCTAACATCAAAACTACTGGCAATAATAAAATCCTAACCCTGATCAGTCAATCAGATCTGAATTAATACAAGCAAGGGCTAATCCCTACAATCACATGCTTACGGCCTAATTTATATTTAGCTACACCTTTATCATAAGATGAGAATTCCGGGCAAAAAGCATGCTGCAAATTTGCAATCACCGCAACTCAAAACAAGTCCAACCTGCCTGTCCGTTTTAATTTTCCGAGATAATTGGATGTCCCAAACAAACTCTTCAAAACAAAGCCATTGAATTAGAGGGTTTCTTCCTCATGTGGGATATTGTGTTAAATGCAAATTAGGCCTTGGACATGATGTTTAAAAGAGGCCAAGAAGTAGTTGTTCCCTAATCTTTAGGAGTTTCAGTTCATTTTTTTTAAAGGTTTTTGAGAGATTTTCAGTTTTCAGTTTTTTCCTACTACTGGAAAAAAGGTTTAATAAACGGCCGCGAAAAAAAAATGCAATAAAAAAAATTAGGGGTTATTTCCGCATCCGCGTAGCCCTTTTTTACTAAAAAAACAAACAAACCGCATAGCGCTTAGGGTTTTGACCTTAAGTAAGCTGAGACAGAGTTCTTTTTTTTGGCCTTATAATGGCAAATGCATACAACCCTTAACCCTCTGAATCACAAGTCAGCAAATGTCATAGAGGAACTTTGGCCACAGTTGAAAGAGTGACCACAGTTGAAAAAGTAACATATCAATTTAATGTTTTTTATCTGTTTGACGTTATAAAACAAAATTTTGACATTCCCGGCGATGAAAATTGTTTTTTAGATTTTGCCCCAGATAATTTGATCTCCAGCTATCTTTTGAAAACAGTCGGTGACCCCATATTTTTTTTCAGTAGTATTTGCTTTCCAAAGGACTAGTTTGGACCATCTCTCCACGAACCTAGTCCATCAAAAAGGACCAGAGGCTTATATAAATACAAAGCAGAAAAGTGAGGTTACAGATCAAAGCAAAGGTGAAGCCCAAAAACCATGCTCAACACCTACCAGGTTTACAAAAGGCCCCTCTCAAAATTCGAAATTAGTTTAGCTTTTTTGAAAAATTACAAGTGTTTGAATGTTTATTCCTCTTTATGTACCTCATTGGATGTTCAAACATATCGTTTTAAACACTTTTTGAACATTTCATATCTTTCAGTGTTAATCTTTCACACAGTAGTCTTCCGAAAAGTGTTCATACTTTAATCTAAACCTGAGTATCACCTCCCTCCCCCTTCCCCAGTTATTGGGGGCAATGTACAACACAAGGTAATGAGATAACAATTGCCAGCAACAAAAACAAACAACCTGTTCCTGTCCTATTATAGCAAGTCTCCCATAATTACTAGTTCATGTTTAACATTATTAACATAAGCCATTAGTGTCATTTTAATGTTTCCCCTAATCAAAGTTAACAAGATTTTTCCTCTTCTGCAGAATTTTGTTCTTCCACTCTGGAAGTTCTCACTATTTGCACCATGTGCCCATCGATAATTACAGAAAAAGCTTTTGACATTAGGAAAATGCTGTTGTCCTATAACTTACAATGACTTTTTAGGTGCGTCTGAAATGGGCTAAATGTAGGACTGGACTTGCACAACGTTAACAGGATTGGAGTTGCGTTATTTGTGGTGCCATATAATTTGACCAATCCCAGCAGGCACAGTAAGGTTTGATTAATTGACAATGACAATGATAATTGAAGTCGTTCTGACATCTTGAGCTACTGTACATCTGAAGAGTTACATAATAGAAATCAAATCAACATCATGCCCTCTAGTACTTGTATGTATGAGATGGACCAGTAGAAATGACCGCCGCCATATGCAGGACTTTTGAATACGATATTTTTCACCTTTGTCCGATTTCAAAGGTTAAGGTGTCAAATTGTTTGTCATGGACCAGCGATCAAAAGTGTCAATGGTGACCCCATCGTCCGACCTTAAACTGGGGTTCAAAGGTCAAAAGAAAGGTCAAATTCAACTTTGTCCTATTTCAAAGGTTGAGGTGTCAAATTATTCGTCTTGGACCAGCGATCAAAAGTGTCAATGGTGACCCCATCGTCCGATCTTTCCGTTGGGGTCAAATTTTCCACTTTGTCCGATTTCAAAGATTAAGGTGTCAAATTGTACCCTTGGGATCCACCCCACAACTGAATGATTAAGTAGGCGGTCAATTCAGTAGGTGGTCGATACGCAGGCGAGACTAGAACTACTGGTTTGCGAACCATCTTGTTGGGCTGATATGCATAAAAGGCTGGGTTATAATGGCTATGCTAACCATGCCAACTGTGGAAGAGTGACTAGGCTCTATTATAAGGCCTATGGTACGTCGAGTGAAAATTTGTGTTAAAAAAAATTAAGAGTCAAGGATAGTTTTAATCAGTATTTATTAATCAGCAAATATCAACAATGTTGTGTTTTCTTATACACAGGCCTGCTTATACATAATGCATTCATAAAAATGCCTCTGTAAAATGAAGTTTGTTTATTTTGTGTATAAATTACACACATCTTGCATGTGCAGCAAGGTAGTTTAGCTATCAAAAGAATTGCTATTCAAAAAATAGCAAAAAAAATGCTATACAAAACACATTTTGTATAGCAAAAAACTGCTATACAAAGTTTTGGACCTGCTATGCAAAGCAAATTTTGTATAGCGGTTGTTGCTATGCAAAAAAAAATCAATGAATTTGCACCCTGGGGAACAACATCTCTGCAAC
This sequence comes from Ophiothrix spiculata, assembly GCA_000969725.1. Taxonomy (NCBI): domain Eukaryota; kingdom Metazoa; phylum Echinodermata; class Ophiuroidea; order Amphilepidida; family Ophiotrichidae; genus Ophiothrix; species Ophiothrix spiculata. Next base: position 12,701 of record JXSR01S042669.1, on the reverse strand, counting down.
TAACTTGGTTTAATAACCCTAACACGTCACAGTCCAACAAAATCCAACAAGCAAAAATCAAGAAATTCCAAAGTCCAAATACGTCATAGACCGGGGATACAGATGGGCACGAAAGTGCTGCCATGGTAGGCCATACTCGGTGGCTTGCCATAGCTGAACATTGGAACAGGATGCGAGAGGTCAAGGGTTCAAATCCCAGGGGAAACGGGAAATTTTTGTATGACTTGTTCGGACTTAGATAGTTTTTAAGCGTTTGGGAGTTAAGGTTTATACAGAGGTTGTGGGTTCAAGCCCCGGGCCGGGCGGTTTTCGTCTCCTTGTTTCCTTGGGCAAGAAACTTTACTCTACTTGCTCCTTGATTCGGAAGTCACGTAAAGCCTTGGTCCCCTGTACGAATAGACTCCTTCATGGGGTATGTATTTCATGCAAGTACTGTGTATCATTGATTGATTGATTGATTGATTAAAGCCTACCCTCAAATAGTGGGATAATCTGCAATACTATAAAGCGTCAAAACAATGGCTGATCTGCCCCAAAGTGCATTTCAACCTACTGTGTTGCAATTGCCTAGGTTTAGGTGCTTCGAAAACATTTCCCTTAGTGATATTATTATCACTTCAGTCATGTCCAACATCTATTAGCAAACAGTAGCCTACCTTATAACCTCAATAGGAATACCTGATTTCCTTCTCAGGTGCTTACAATAATCAAGTCCATCCCCTTCCTAACCCGAAAACTGCCCATTCATTATGGTTGTATTGTTTTGCTTCTCTTTTAAAACACCTTTTTCCACTTTTGATTTTTCTGTCTCGGCAATGTGCAAGTTATTTTCATAATCAGCTGTGACTTTTAAGATTGGAGTGCTCAAAGTGAACTTGAGTTCTGGATCAAAATCAAGCTTGTCCACCACTGCCTGGCATAGCTAGAGACCAGGGCCCATATTCATGAAACATCGCTAACTCTAGTTAGCTGCTAACTCTTTGTCTACCTGTCAAAATTTGACAGGTATACAATAGGCTAGCAGCCAACTAGAGTTAGCAGGGTTTCATGAATATGGGCCCAGATGGCAATATAGGACTAATTGAAAGAATATAGTCGATACTTGAGATAATCATCTCAGGTTGATACAAAAATGAAAAACTTGACACAAGAAAAATGATCCTCCTTTGATCCACAAAGTTAAAACTTTTCATACTCCACGTCCACAAAGTTGGAATTATCTTCAAAACAATTGTCAAAACTCGTCAAACCTCAAGTTATTTAAGCGAAAAATTTTGAGAAAATAATTTGAATAACATCTTTTAAAAGCTATGCCATATCCCCGGGTAGGCCTACAATATCTGGACACAACAAAAATTGCGGAATGCAACTTTCGGCGAACCCAGTAGCTTGTTACTTTCAATAACCTGTCTAGTCGACTGGCAGGGATGACACCACAGATCTCAAAATTATCTCTTTATAACAATAGTTGACAAGCACCAGCTGAAAATATTGGCTGCGTGTTCACAAAAATCCGAAATTCTTATCGTATCTTGACAGGCCTAGTGACTTGACAAAAAAAAGTGTCTACTGCACTTTGGTGCGTGAAGATTCACAAACTTTTATCTTGTCCTTTTGTGAAGATTGAAGATTCACACATCCCTTATCTTGTCTTTATTTATTACTGAGTACCGCCGCAACATTTTTGAAACAAATGTGTCTAATATGGGAGGAGAAAACTCTTGCAGACAGGGCATGCTCATGGGGCATACTACTTGTAGTATTATGGGTCATTTATCATACTTGCCAACATTTGAAAACCTAAAATAGGAACATCCCAGTGTAGCAAACAACACGAGCGGATCGTACAATGACAGGGGGTCCAGGGGGCCGCATAGGCCCCCGGCGGGGTCAAGGGGCAGAGCCCCTTGCGGGGGTCCATGGGTTTTAGGGTTTCTGAGAGCAAAAGAAAGGCTTTCTGAAGGACTTGGATAGCACAATAAATCATGATTTAAACACTATAATAAAACATATGTACTACATACACAAGCAAGTACTACAGTGCTGAGTAGTTATAGTCCTGTTCACTTCTTTCCGAGATGCCAGCAGGACTGAAAAAAAAAATCTACATGTATAAAGCGCAATGAACGGAACGACCTTACGCCGTTACCGGAACCTACTTGGAGTCCATTACAGAGCTAAATTGACAATAAAAGAGACAGTAAACTTATCAAAAGAAACAGTAAATGGTTAAAATCAATAAAAAAAAAGTCATGCACAAACATGTTAATACAAAATCTATACTTTGAAAGCATAAAATATCAACATAGAAAAATGTGCTTCCTTGATGAGATATGGGCCATTAAAGTTCAGACTTTGCTATACTTTACATACAAAAAGACATTTTAAAATCGCTCAACCGGATCTATCGTACTACCGAAATCTCTGAATTCATTATATATGATGCGTCATGTAATTTTAATAATTTGCAATTTTGAGGGATTTTACACTTCAAGCGCTACCGCACCAACCACACCCCACCCACACCCAATTTATGAAACAATAAATCAATATTTATAATTGCCAAATTAATATATATTGTCTTCAAAATAATATAAAATAAAATTTTCATTAATACTCACTCTCTCTCTCTTTATACTTCAAAAAACCTTGTAATCATGTTCTGACATTCATTACAAAAATCTCTTTTACAGATAGTGAAATTAACACTGTCTGTATCAGTGACAATCGTCGGCCGGTCGGGACTTTTACAACTAGAAATGTCTGATATTAACGAAAATGAATGTTTTCTGTTGCAAAATTGAGCCATAATAGGTGTGATAAATACATCTTGAGACTCATCTCTACATTATTCTGATTCATTTCCGACTGAAAATACAACAAGAATTTCTTTAAAAATCACTGAGAACTTACTAATTATTTATTGCTTTGTTTTTTTTTGAAAATTGAAAAATCGGAATGTTCCGTTTTTGGGGGTCCTAAAATTTTCAAAAACGGGACAATTCCATCAAAATCGGGACGGTTGGCACGTATGCATTTTTTTTCACAAGAACCTTAAAAAGTGGACCTGCTTTTTGATAAAAAAAAACCAGAATCCTTGAACTGAAGCCCTTATAAATGGGTCTACAATTTCTGCTTAAGTTTTTACTGACTGAACATTTTTTGAAAAAAAAACAAGTAGTTTTACATGAATTTGTTGTCATTAAACTAAGTGAAAAACACCATTATTTAATTTAAAATTATACTGATAAGTATGGCTCAAACCATAGTCGGCCTTCAAACAAAATTTTCGCTACCAAACATTTGGTCGTGACGTCACCAAATATTTGCCATCGAATTTTAAGTATGAACCAGTAACAAACATTTGGTGCAATGTATATGGCAATTCAATACATGTGCATTCTAGCACGAAATTGATTTGGTCTCAACTCGGTGTTGAAGTTATTTTATTTGGAATCACTCGACATTTTGACGTCACAACCAAATGTTTGGTAGCGAACATTTTGTTTGGAGGCCGGCTATGTTTTCACCCTTATGCGCAGCAATAATACTTAATTGGCCAACTATTGTGTTAGGTAAAATAATGGTTTCTGAATGACTTTTAATTACTTGTGGTATATATCCGGGTATTTTTGTGTGACTCTTATATGCGTCATTGAGGGTTTCATTTAAACTAAAAATATAATATATTTTAATTAAAACTTTAGTGTGTTCATAATTTATTATTTGTGCATAATTTAAATTTTATTTGGATTTTTTCACTTAGTTTTGAGATGAGAAATATATACCAAACGACTTCGTTTTTCCTTGGCATATACCCTAAGTGATATAGAGGTTTTACAGAATTGAGAGTCACATTCTTACATTGTTTCAGGAGGATAAAGCTGTCTCTTTCAATGATGTCACGTAGCAAGTAGACTTGAGCACTTTCATCGTCATAGTAGGCTGCCCCTAGGTATCCGCCATGCCACATTACACTTACAAAGATCTGCAAGATTCACAGGAATTCAACAAATTATTAAATAAATGGTTGAATTGAGAAAATCAATATACTTGCTTGAGTATTTTTTCTGATCA
>JXSR01S042668.1:139693-151920 GCA_000969725.1 Ophiothrix spiculata | reverse complement strand
CCCCCCCGGGAGCCATACTAGCAACAGTACAATTACCCATGCCTGCTTGCTTTAAAGTACAATCTCATTTCATGATGACAAAATGTGTTATGAAAGAGTAAATTTGGCAGTCAATGTGAAGTTGCCATTTAATTCCAAAGATGATCAGACAGAATGTATTTTTAAACATATAAGTGATCAGGCACGAGTTATTTTTAACATACCAGTGGTGTATGTAACACCCCTTTGATCTTTTAAGAATTTGAATTTGAACTAAAGAATATGGTTTTCACACTAAATGTTAGTAGCAAGGCATAGATGAAATGATCTTTGAAAGCAGGTATTATTTTGCTTATTTATTTATTTATTTGTTCTTCTGAGTATGTATATATGTTCAGGAAAACAAATACAGTCATTGCAGCTACAAGACTGATAAAATGAAATGGTTTGTTTCCTGTCACGTTTTTCAGCAAATACGAGGTCATGATTTCATTATTTTGGAAAATTTTATTCACCAATATTATGTACTCAAGTATTCACTGTTATCAGTTCCTAGGCGATGGGAAACTATCATTTCATTTCATTATAGCCTAAAGTGCTATGAAGTTACTGGGTCCATAAAATTGACTGTATGAGCCCAGAATCTTGAGTACTGTCAATGGTATACCCAAGCAAAACTTGTAGTGTAATGTATTATAGTTGTAATAATATAGCTTAGGAACTGTAATCTTTTGTAAAAGTGCTAAGATTTATTTATTTATTTATTTCATACAGTTGGAGCAAAGGATGTGACCCAGGATAGTGTTTTAGATGACAGAGCAATTGATCTTGTCCACCCCATCTATGCTGAAGTTAACCAACCAGTAACATTCACGATCAGAGTAAGTTCTGTCCGTCTCTATACAAGCAGTGCCCTATATATTTAACTTATTAAGCCTAACAGAACTGATTCTCATTTTGAAAATTTGCAAGGTGTGTTGTGTGTGTAGGTTTGTGAATACCTGCAAACAAAAAATAGTAGATTGCCATGCAAAAGAAAACATGCCTCCATCCTTAAATTTGTGATATGTACAGGAGATCGCAAATAACTTAAAAACAAAAGCGTGTACCCGTGTTTTCAATATTCACACATGATGACTAAATGTGATGCATCATCGACAAAAATCCTAAATACCCCAAATGTTGTCTCCATGCGGGACTAAAAATTGTGGCAAATCTGAATTTTCCCCCTGTAAATCTATGGGTTAAATTCAGAAGTTTGTGTCCTGTTTTGATAGAATTTTGTCAAGGACCTCATTTGCAAGTATTTACAGACAAAGGAGTGTGTGGATGAGTGTGGGGTTGTGCACTTGGACAAAGGCACTGCCTTAGTAGTGATTCAAGTTTGACTTGCCATGGATTCAGATGCATCTCCAGTTTGAATCTTGGAGAAAACCTTTTTCACCCCTTGTTTCTGACGAGATGGCTAGAAATAACGAAAAATTTTGTTGAAAGCTCAAAGTTTGAAAGGAAATAAAAACTTGTTGTAAAATGTAGCCAAGAAAGCATTCTGAACAGTCAAGAAGACAAATTTCTATAGACCATATTTATAATTGACATACTGTAAAGCACTTTAATTTCACGGCATTAAAATTTAGCGAATTTGGAAACCATTACTTTTTGGGTGCATTTTAATTTCACTAATTTGAATCATCTTGCTATTCAATGCTATGTTAACAATCATTTTAGCGGCATTTTAATTTAGCGAATTGTGATACTAGCGAAATTAGCAAAATGTAAATGCTAGCGAAATTTTCATGTTTTACAGTACTCCCGCCATTGATGGGGTAAATCCACAGAATCGGACGGTAAACGGAACTCAGAACGAGGGCAAGTAGGGTATATAGCATACTTGCCTTCGTTCTAAGTTTCGATTCCCCGTCCGATTCTGTGGATTTACCCCATCAACAGCGGGAGTATGTCAATTACAAATATGGTCTATTATTTCATATGACCAAATGAAAATCATAGTTGATTGCCCAGTTGTCTGTACTTTTTCATTGTTGGTTAGGAAGGTTCCTATTCATTATTCATTGTTTTTAAAGCCTGTGTTATTTGTTATTTCCTAATTTTTGTACAGCTTCTGCTCCTATCCTGGAAAATATTGTGTTTGATTATTTTAGGAATGACCCCCACCCCCGATCACTTTATGCATCAACTCTTTTCGTCTTATCCATTTTTTATTTAAAAAAATAAAACCTAACAATTTTCTTGTAATTTTCAAATAGTTAGTGAGGGCAAGACAATCAACTTTTTAATCATTTTTCTTACCTTAATTTAGTTTCGATTTCTTTATATAATTTCATGTTAAGTAGCCTAATTTCTTAGAAATATAGGAAATTTTTTATTGCATTCTTGTCTTTTGAGAGCAGAATTTTTAATTTTTTTGATTTATTTTTTTTGATCAAATTATTGACAGCCTTTTGAAATTCAATGAACATTTTTAAAATGAAACTATAAATAAAACTAAAATGGTCCAGTTGATAATAAGTTGTAATATAAGCCATTTTTATTGGCTATTCTTATTTCAGGAATTTTCAAATAAAGTAATTAGGTCAAGGGTTCAAGATTTCATTATATATTTTTCTTAAATGTCTTAAGTAATGTTGACAGCAAATTGTAAACAATTGCAAAGCTTAGATTCTACATAATAATATGAGTAAATTCTGCTTTCTATTTAATCTGGGACGAAAATTACTTGTTCCAGATTTTAACTGATGTAAAATGGAATTTATCTCACCATTTGACCACCTCCGACACCACCTAAATATTGAAACATTTATATATAAAAATGTGGGGTGTTCAATAAGTTTGTGGCCTGAGGAAGGGTTTTTAGTAACGTGTCATCTAGTTCAACTTAATTGATTAATATTTTGAAACTGTCAAGTAAATATCTACTTTTATTTTTTATTTCACAGAAATTTAAACTTGCATGTCTCTTAAGTTTAGAATAATTTAAAGGAATTAAAATTCATCAACAAATGATACCAAGAACTCCCACTCCTCCCTGACATTTTGAAATAAATAAATAAATGTCGGTGCTTATATAGCGCTTTTTCAGAATTGATCAAAGCGCTTTACATTTATTCTGTTACCAATAGAATATAACCAACTTACGCGGCTGCCTTACAATCACTGCGCCTATTGAGTATGTTCCCAGTAACTACCCATGATAACGCTTGGGTCGACGAAGCAATTAGGATTAAATGTCTTGCCCAAGGACATAACCCGTTGGCCGTAGTGGGGCTCGAACTCACGACCTACTGATTCGGAATCCTGATCTGTTCCACTAGACCACACAAGCTCCTAACGAAATCTGCAGCCAAATTCTGTTCATGCCTTATGAAGTAATCTTTCTCAAGTGTTGATACTTTGTCTGTGTTGCATTGTTGTGTTTAGCATTTGTGAGAGAGATTTTACGATTATTGCACATATGTTTAGTTTTGATGTTTTTTCATCAAGTTGAAAATTCAACTCTGAAACCTCTAACTGAAAGTTTTAGGTAAACCCTTTCCAGTCTGACCACTTTTTCCGCCCCAGGCTGAAGGCATTTTATCTGTAAACTGACTTCTAAAGTAAATTAAATTTATCTTTAGAAATATTCTACATAATTCAATGAAACACCAGCACAATAGACCTTTATGAACTGTATACATTGCTTGTGATAGTGTTTTGGAAGGTAAGAGGTAGTGAAAATAGTTATACTTCAGTGTTAGTTAGGGGCTCTGGGGGGACCTCCTACGTCTGAGCTGGCAGTAATTTAAGGTGTCCCCAGACCCCCTACGACAGGAAAAGGTTAACAGCATCATCAAGTGTGCACAAGATTTGCTCGGGGGGGGGGGGGTACTCACATATTTGACCAAAGGAGGAGGTGCCACTCTAATGGGTTGCTTTTTTTACAAGATATCCTTAAACTAGGGTCCCTTTTTTTAACAACAAAAAAATCCTTAAACATAGGTCAACTTTTCTGACTGACCCCCAATTATTTTTTTTGAGGTATTCGAGTGGCGAGAACCAAGAAAATCACAAATTCTTTGAAAGTAGGCCTATTTTTCAAGGAAAATTCTTTAAAATTGGTACAATTTTTGGCCAAAATCACTATCAAAGATGAATAAGGCAGCACACCCTTGTCCAACTCAAATCTGAGTACCTCCCATCAATTTGATATAGGAGACGGTTAATTCATCTTTCATCAGAAGATTAGTTGGTTAAATTGAACCCATTTCTTACTACATCACCTCTAACTGAAAGGGATTAATTTGCAATTACATCTAATTATATCACTATTGTAGCCAATTACCAAGGACCCTGAACTAAAATACCACCTTGGATTGTGTCTCAATGGTGTAAAACAATAGGTCATTTTTAATATTAAGTAGGTTTTAATTGATTTTATAGGGAACATTTAGACATGACCTTATTTTGCCACTTCTGTGGGGCTATCCAATTAGAAATTGTCCTCCTTGCCTTTTCTCTGACTTACAAAATGAGATATCCAGAGAGATTTTGTTCCGCATGCTGCTACATATCTAACTGAAACCTGTACAACATTTTGTAAGCTTAACATCATCCCCTTTTAGTGACCAGGTAATTCTTATACAAACATGTATTAGATGGGAGTTTACCACCACCAAGTGACAGTTCAGATGATTGAAAAATTCACTAGTATGGTTTTGGGGTATAATAAAGTATTTGAATGGAATGATTGGTGACAAAACAGATAAAGAAAGTGAGGCATAAGTTGAGACAATTCACTAGTCCAGCAGCTTGCATGTCTGATGGCTCGCTCATCCAACAGCTCACTAGTCCGAATTTAAACTTAAGTTTGCTTGTCTGTATTTGCAGCTCACTAGTCCGAATTTCAAAAACAGCTCACTAGTCTGATTTTATATAAAGACTTACCGGACCAAATTTTTTTAAAGGCTCGTTAGTCCCAATATTTTAAAATTTGAACTAGCAAATTTAAGCTTGCTAGTACAAATTTTAAAAACAGCTAGTCCGAATGTTGAAAACAGCACGCAAGTCCGATTTTATAAAGACTCACTGGACCAAATTTTTAAAAGGCTTCGCTAGTCCAAATATCTTTAAATTTGAACTAGCAAACTTAAGCTTGCTAGTCCGAATTTGAAAAAGGCTCGCTTGTAAGAATTTTAAAAACAGCTAGTCCGAACTTTTAAATCAGCACGCAAGTCTGATTTTATAAAGACTCACTGGATCAAATTTTTTAAAAGGCTGGCTTGTCTGAATATTTCAAAATTTGAACTATAAATTCGGACTAGCGAGCTGTTTTTGAAATTTAGACTAGCAAGCTGTTTTTAAAATTTGGACTAGCAGACCTATTTAAAAATTTGGACTGACAAGCCCTTTTTAGATTTGAACTGACAAGTCTTCGGACTTGCAAGCTCTTTTTTATTTTTGACCAGCAAGCCTTTTTCAAGGTAATATTTTCCCATTCGAATAATGTTTCGGACTAGCGTGCTGTTGGACTGGCGAGCAGACCCCAAATGTGAGCATCAATTTGAACATTCATGTTATTGAGGACTAGTTCATCCTAATGAATGCAAGATGGTAAAACAATCTGAGGTCCTTGTGTGACATATAATTGATATATAAATGGGACCAGTAATTGTTCTCACAAGTCAAGTTTGCTTGGGGATATCTATGGCCATGTAGTTCTAATTTAAATGTACAGTAAACCCAAGCTTGTCTTTTAAGCCTTGGCAGGTGCTGAAAGAAGTGATCAAGTTCATTACCTGCATTGTGAGTTTGACAATGCTTTCTTGCATGTAATTTAGTTAAAAGGGACTGGCCTAGATTCTTCCCACTATTTTTTTACCTACATATTGTTGTACTTAAATCGATAGAACATGTTTATGGTAATATAACCTACAAGTAGTTTTCCATGATCTTAAAGGTGCAATTCATGATTTTGATGTGGCCTCTTTTCTAGCTAAATAAAAAGAAGAGTACAACATAAATATATACTGAAAATTTCACTTGATTCCGACCGTTCGTTTCCAAGTTACAAGCTTTTCAGCATTTTGAAAAACCTCATAGGCTACTGTGTTGTAATTACTGTCGAGGCCCCGACAATAATTAGAAAATGATACATTTTCTCATTTTTCTCAAAAGTGCAAGCACATATGAAAGAATGGTTTGGGGATCGTAACATATACCAGTTGAGAATTCTTATAAGCTAAAAAGGTCAAATTTGATAGAGGTGACCTTGAGGGTGAAAAGTGGATCATGAATTGCCCCTTTAATAAGGGATATTGTAGAAAATTGAAGTTCTTTACCTACTTTAATTTTTTACTCCAACGCAAAAAAGTGGTGAGAGAACAGTGTTTCTAGTTTGAAATCTTAAAAAGATCTTGTTTCTACACCTGTGATGGCAAATCAAATTATTTTTGATGAAATTGTTTCTCTTTTAACATGTATTAAATTATCTTCACGAGCTTTGTTTGATTTTTTATCTGGTTAATCCATCTGAGGTACAAATTTAGGATTTAGGAAACACTGGATATCACACCACCGTCAAAGAATGATATATTGCAAATTAGTTCTGTCGATTTGAGACATTTGTGTGTAAATTGTTGCACTTTTTTGATTTTACTATACTTTTAAGCTTTATTTAGAACATTTCCATAAGTTTTTAATTCTAGGTGGAAATTATGCTAGTCTCTTTAAGAAGTGTGGATTTTATGTGTTCAAGATCACCACTCTTTCATCATCAAGAGAAAGTGAAGCAATTTGCTTGAAAAAGGAAGTACATGTAGTGATGTGGAGTCAGTTTTTCTTTGCTAATGTAAACTTGAATTTATCCATGCTTGATGATGGAAATTTGGGGAACTGACATAGTTCGATGACCTGCTTTTGGCACTTGTAAAGTGCATGTGTGTCGGAGAACGCTAAAAGTGTACTATTTTGCTTTTAACTATAACAAGGCTTTTGGATATTTAAGTTGTATGGTTTATATTTGATTTGAATGTAAAATTTTAAATTTTGCTATTAAATGACATTGAGTTAAGCTATAAATAAAAGATGCATTTACGCTATATTTAGCCATGCCCATAAGTACAAATTGTTCATATTTTGTATAGAAAATGATGTAAAAAACATGTTTCAGAAGCTATCAGCGTAGCGTAGGACTACCCAATTTGTTTGTAAAAATTGCATCATTTATGTGCATATGTGCATTTATAATCACCCAATTAACCCAGCAACTTTGTTTAAATACAGGATTTTTGTGAATAACTGTTTCTTATCTTGACTGTATGATTAGGCCAATTGACCGTCCGGACTTTGTTTGTCATATTACAAGGAGGCCAATGTTATTTCCTCATTTCTCTACACCTACTACCCCCAAGATGGAGAAATTATGTTTAGTGGGTTTATGAAAGATAACCAAACACTTGTTTGGAAATTTCTGTAAAATTGGTGAGGGCGGGGATGATCAACTGATTATTTTTGTAACTTTGCCTTATGGTGTTTTTTTTCCCATTATCATCAGTTTCCAAGTGAAAAGGCCAGGAATGTGACAATCAGATACAGCAATACCAACATAACTCTGCATGTTGCATCAGTGAACTCTTCTACATACAACTGGACTGACACCTTCACAACCACAGGGGTGCAATTGGTGACAGTGACAGTGGAAGGTGATGGGGAAGAGATGGTGGCATCTTCAGCCTTTTCTATTCAAGAACGGATATCATCAGTGAATGTCAGTGGTGCTTCCCTTAGCAAATTTACAAGGTTGGTATTGTAAATAAAGTAGAATTATTTAGTAAATAAAGGGGTAGGATTATTAATTAATTTCTATGATATCGTTTTGTAACGTTGGTGACAGGTACATTGCAAATTGCCAAACCATGAATTGATCATGAGCTGATCGTTCCGTTTTTTAAATTCTGAAGTCAAAGAAGGCGGTTGCTCATGTGAGTATCTTGGTTTTCAGAAGAAAAAAAATCTGAAGTCAAAAAAGGCTGTTAAAATGCTGCCTAGGGACTCATAAATATAATGCGTAGACTTAAAGTGACAATCCAGCCCTTCTTGCTACAGTGATGGCACATCAATGCATTATATTTGATTAACCTATATGTCACTAAAGAATGTGCCAAAATCAGGTTTCAAGTTTGACAGTTTTTTACGTATGCGGTGTTGTCCAACTGGATGGACTGATGTAGTCAGGATTCTCAAGTCCCAAAGTATAGTTTTTGTTGTTCGTGGTCTGTGTTATAAAAATTTTATAGCCCAAAACCTTGGTAAAATGCTAGCGGCAATGGACATGAAAGTAGCCCAATTTGTGAAAATTGTATTTCCCACATGTTGGTGCTTGCAGAACATATGCAAATGTCTGAAATTGTACAAATTGGCTTTAAATACCACTTTTCTACTTAGTCAATAATATGTCTATTAATTAGTCTCTATGTTAAAACTTCTGTGTGCTGATTACAGCTCAGTTGCCAGCAAAGGAAACAAAATAATGGATCAAAATATGATTTTATTAAAGAATATCATATGTTTCAGGCAGTTAACCATATTTTTATCAGGTTGCGATATTGCATAATGTTCCATTTTTGAAAGAAAAAATGAATGGAATATTGTCATTGACTGGAGGGGGGAGAGGGTTGGTGCAGCGGAAGTTCCCTCGCCTTGCACCAATGAGGTCACAGGTTCGAGTCCTGCGCCCGGCGCTTTATGTGCATTTGGTTTTCAGTCCATGCTCGCTTCTGCAGGTTTTTCTGCGGGTACTCCAGTCTTCCTCCTGCATTCAAAACTGAATTTAATTAACATCTTGGAGCCCTGTTAAAGATAAGCTTCCTTTAGCTTACTTGGTACCAAGTTAGGTTTCCTTGTCGTTAGCCTAAACAAGGTGAACCCTACCAAATTGGATAACAAAACTTTAAATATTTGAATTATAGAAACATTCACTGAACATAGTCTTTGCAGAAGAAAAGGTACACATAATAGTTTTGTCAGAAGGAAAAGCACACATGTGACCCAATTTGGTGAGGGGATGCAATTCTGGCCTGACAAACCCTGGTTATTTACAAGGAAGTTAGTGCAAAACTTGACCCTATTTGAGTGTCCCATAAATGAAACAATAGGATGTTTTCATTTGTGGCTGCCATGAAAATAAGCAAAGAAAATACACTGTCACTTGGATCAATTGAGACTAATCACCTTTTCTTGGCATTCCTGCTAAATGCTTTAGGCATGAGGTCGTGAGAAAAGTACATTGGTCTCACCCACCATGGTAGACCCTAGTTTGAAGGCTTCATACTATACCATTTGAGGCATCAATCTCCACCTCTGGAGGTTTTAGCTAATCAACCTCTCTAATTGAATAATGTTAAAATAGTTTTGAACTTTTAGATACCTATTGAAGCTTGGTGAATATACATATATGGTTACATATTTTTGACAAGTTACAGAGGCTATTTGAAGAGTTGATCTCTTTATGTAGACACTTTTGCGGGATCTCTTTGCTAATAATGTTAAGGCACATGCTCTCCATTGCTTATAAAATTTCTCGCTCTGCTAATGTACAAAAATTATTTTGATTATTGTGCTTACAAGTGTAAAAGGCATGACTATATTAGCTTTGGGTTCATTGAAATGGTGAAAACATGGAATGACTTTGAGAAACATTGAACAGAGATATGCCATTGCTTATTCAATGCATGTGCACTAACAGTGAGCAGAAAGACATCGGTTATAAAAAATGGTTTATAGGACACAAAAGCTATCCAGAAACTAAGTAACCCTCATTGAATAGAAAAGTGTTAAATTTTGAAAATAGTTTAAAGCTCACAAAATGCCAAAACCGAACTGGTTTTAATCATCGACCTGTGTCTATAAGACTAATAAAGCTCTAAAGGTGATTTATCTCTCCTTGGTTGCTTGGATTTCCCATAGGGTGCTTCTTTACCTCCATGAAACATGTTTACTCTTTTAAAATAAGAGTTGATCTGCTATCTTATTGGCATGACAAGTAGTTAGCACTACTCTTGCATTCAACATTAAAAAAACCACTCATATAATTTTGTCTTTTTAAAACAGATTAACAACATCTGTGGTCTATGAAGCAATCCCATCTTCAGGGAGTGATGTTCTCTACTCATGGAGCGTAACCAATGTGCTCACAGGTCTCACACAAAATTTTGTTGCGCCATCAGTGGAAACAGGCAGTTACAAGAGTAAGGTATGATGTTACCGAGATATATGCATGATGAGACACAAAGAGATCTCTGAATTGACATCGAAATTCATATATAGTTTAATTTAGGATTAAGGGCTCAATATCAAAACTTCATTGTGTTTCCAAAAAAAAGTATTAAGTTTAATTAATTTATGCTGATATCAAACGTAACATTAAAAGCTTGATGTAGGCCCCCCTATTCATTTTGAGATACAGCTGTACAAAAAAAGAAAGAAACAGGCACAAAAAATACATGTTTGTTCTGCACACAATACAGGGAAGTGCAAAAAATTATTGGCATATGTTTCTAATGATAGCAAAAGTTAATATTCTATTTTTGTTGTTGATATTTTGCATATGTTAAAGTTTTTTTTGCTTCAAAATATATACTGAAATAAAAGATGGCGTGGGCGTATTACTTTGAGGAAAATTTGAAATTTGTAAAGTGAAATGTCTTAAGTTTTACCTTTTCACATTTTATTAGATGCCATTATCTTTCAACTCACCTGGTGACTACAGCATCACCGTAGTAGCCAGCAATGCATTATCCAGCTTCACCGCCTCCATGGCAACTAGCCTGCAGGAAGCCATTTTGAATGTCAACATCCTTATGGCACCCGTCGCTTTTGGTTACCCATCCACGCTCGAGATCACCATTGAAGGTGGCAGCTCACTCCAGCTAGATCTTGATTTCGGTGATGGGACAACGCTTCACATCCCGAGCCTCGACGAAGCCGTGTCTCGATCACAAATCACCGAGACGAGATACACCCCGCTAGTGGCTATGTATTCACTGACTAAGATATATGACAGATTAGGGGAGTACCATTGCACTGTGCAAGCTTCCAATGATGTGTCAGAGTTCACCGCATCTACTGTAACACAAGTGGAAGAGGGGATATCGGGGTTGCAGTTATCGACGGAGAGTCCTACTGTATTACGCAGTGGTGACGAAGTGGAATTTGTGGCAACTGTGGAATCTGGGAACGGAGTTTTGTTTCATTGGGATTTTGGTGGATATGGAACGAATGTCGAAAGGTAAGTGCGTTCATTAGTGTTTCAAAATATTGAAAATATGAAATGAACAATTTTTTAAAAAGTGAAATGCATGTAGGTGATATTGGGTGGATATGTTGAGCATGTTCCCTCTGAATGATTTAGCGGGAGCGAAAGGTCACTCAAGGTCAAAAGGTTATTTTGAGGTCACCTTCAGGAGAGTTGACTTCAGGTCATGTGATGCCATTTCCAGGTTATGACCATAAAGCTGGTTTCAGAGTGTCTGGTGTGGTGTATGTGGTACAACCAGCATGACGTCAAAAATTTCATGTGCGCATACTCGGCCTTGTTGCATCTGGAAAATGTTGTGACAAGCATGACAAGTTAATAAGTTGATATATCAATTACCATGTCGTGATGGCGGAACAACACATCGTTTTGAGTTGGAATAAATTCTTGCGACAGACCATCTCTCCAATATGCAAATGTGTTGTGCTACAAGACACCTCAAAGTTTCAAATGTGTAGTCATCTGTCAAGCTACAATGTGACACCCACTCTGAACCCACCTTAATTGACCCTTCTTGACCTAAATTGTGATGGCTCACCCCGAAAGGTGGGACTATGCCGATGATATCAAATTTGATTTTATCATTTTGTCTGTTGTAACATTTTCTAAGCTTTTAAAATGACACCTTACTTGTTGAAATTGATCAAGGCGATCAAATTTTACAACAGAAAATATGCTGAGAATTCTTATTATTTTCTTTATTTTTTGCTGCCTATTTTCATCAGTTTCTTGAAAAGTATTCAGTCGCAAAGTCACCCTTTTCTAGGTGAGTCATCACAATTTGTATCATTTTTAGCTTTTACTCTCTCGATTTATATATGGAAGGGTACAAAGTCACTTTATGTCAAGGTCAAAACATGAAACTGGGAGGAAGGTTGACCTAGGGTCATCCAAGGTCAAGGTCACAGCTGTGCATGCGTTTCTGTCAAATGATAGATCT
>JXSR01S042668.1:108979-135291 GCA_000969725.1 Ophiothrix spiculata | reverse complement strand
AGTCATCCAGTTGAGTTTCAAATATTATCAAAATAAATCAAATACTGGAAATAAAATTATAGCACTTACGGCTACGTTGCGTTTGGTACCACCAACCTGAGTCAGACCAGTGATGACGAAGTTTGGTGGTACCAAACGCAACGTAGCCGTAAGTGCTATAATTTTATTTCCAGTATTTGATTTATTTTGATAATATTTTTAATCTCAATCTGCATTCTCTGATCTTGTCTGAGACTTTTGGCAGCTCCCCATAGAGTAAGTGACATGCTGCTCCCAGTGGATGTTGAATGCCACCCTTAGCATTCTGGTGTAGCATCCATCATGTTGCTTCTCAAGCGTGGTGGTCAGAGTCCAGCTTTTACACCCATAAGGTTGATTCAGTACAAGTGATTTCTGTTGAAAATAGTGTTGTTCTTTTTAAACTGAATATACCCAACCTTCCCTGTAGTAATTATCTTACTAATTTTGAAAAATAATTTATTTTTTCAGGTAATTCTGTTAGTCATCAGTATTTATCTACATCTAGCGCCTATGGCTACATCGTTACTGTAGTTGGTTTTAACCTCGTCGGGAACACTGGACCTCGTCAATGTAGGGTCTATGTTGAAGAAGAGATACAACGTAAGTTTGATTTCTGTTATTCATTCATGCTATAATTAATTAAAATTGAATTCCTGAAAAAAGTGATAGTGAGGTCTACAAGTTACTTATGAGTTATTCATATTTTTGAATCCAAAGGAAATTGAATAATATACTCATATTTGAATGACATTTCACTGCCACTCTTGCAGCTTCATCAGATTAGCAACTTTGTTTAACCCTAATAGAGCCGGGCTTTTTCGACCCACCTCACAGCCGGGGGGATTCCGCCCCCTTACGATCTTGGAAACCGATTGACGAAACATCACGTGTAGTGTACTGGTGGATAGCTATGACCCTCACAAGTCCATTGGTACCAAAAAAATTGAAATGGGACCTTGTATGACGTCACAGTGACGTCATAAGTGATGTCAGTCAAAAATCGCGAAAATCACCACAAATCGCCAAAATCTTAGTTTTTCGCTATTTTTTCAAGTCAAAGTTGCAATTTTTAGCAATGATGTCTGTCAAAGTATGCTTAAACATGTTCTTGCTCCAAATAAATTAAATAAATAAGATAAAACAAAGTGGAAGGGTATCCTGAAAGCAAAAAACACGATTTGTATGTAATTCCCATTGAAAATCAGTTTTTGGTCAGTTTTTCAATTGACCCAGCGTGCTATGACCCATCGTCACGTCCCAACCCTAGGTCCGATTTTCACAAAAATGGTCTTAAAATAAGTGCAAGGATTGAAGGCTGTAATAGGGTTAACTCTCAACACTGATGTTTTAGACATAAGTGACATCAAGAGAAACAACTGGTCATAGATGTGAATCAAAGCATAGGCCCGTCATCGTTGTTTGAAATCCATTGCCCCTATCATGCATATCCGTTAGGACTCCTTGAAGCCCATGATATACTAGCAAGACGCAGCTAGCGTCTAGCTAGACGCTAACGAAGACGCTGAAGTTGAAAATATTTTAACTGGCTAGCGGCTGGTTAGCGTCTTTGTAGCGTCTAAAATCAAACCACATGCTATATGCGTTTTGTAAGTATATCATTGGCTTGAGGCGCCCGGCATCAATATGTGATTCATTGTTAGTGAACTTAAACAAAGAATAGTTCAGTTGGTGTGAGCAACATGTTTTTTTAGGGCTGGTCATCAGGGCCCATCACTTAACAACCCAAAAAAAAATATCAACATTTTGTTGCCTTAAATCAATACTATTTTATTTTATACTACATTACTGTCACATCACATATGTGCTGTTCATATGAATTATAAGTTAAAACAAGTTTTGCGGGCCAAATATTTTGCATTCAAAGGTAATCCATAATTTTGCTTGTATATTTGTTTTTGTGTAATCTTTCCAGATGTTGAGCTGCATGTAGCGGAGAGTTTATACCAAGTCAGGACAGTGATAGAGTTTCAAGCTGTAGGAGCCCTTGGTGCGCGAGAGTATGTGTGGGATATGGGCGACGGTCGTGACCCCAAGACCGTACATTTTGAATCCATCTTTTCTTATCAGTATATTTATCCTGGAACGTAAGTTGTGTTTCTGATGCTATTTTATCTCTGTGGTGATACCTCACAAAGAAACGGATAAATTTACACACCCTATGGTAAAAAAATGCATGAACAACAACGGGAAGTTCATTTCATAATCTGGCAAAGGAAACTAAAACTGAATTAAAGAAAAGTATTTATATGAGAAGTTTAACAAAGATGCTTGAGTTCTAAGATTTGAAGAAATGAAGGAAAACAGGGAAGGACCTTTACCATTGATAACATCAAAACAGAAAATCAAGTGAACTTGAGCTGACCAATTTCAGTAAGTCTTGTTTCATATGATTAGTCACCAGTTTTATGTACATTAAAACTTTTGAAATATTACTTCTATCCAACCTATCAGTCAAACACATTTGGCACAATGCTAGACAACTAAAAATTATGCTAGATAAGAAAGAATTGAAAAGCTTAAAAGAAAAAGACGAAAGAAAGAAATCGCCAAGGTTAACCCAAAAAAGCCTCTAATTAAGCTTATTTCCATTGAGGTCCAAGATCTTTCTTTAATCAGTTTTGGATGCAGGAGGAGACCCGAAGGAAAAAGACGAAAGAAAGAATTCTTGCGGCAAATCGCCAAGGTTAACCCCAAAAAAGCCTCTAATGAATCTTATTTCCATTGGGGTCCAAGATCTGTCTTTAATCAGTTTTGGATGCAGGAGGAGACCCGGAGGAAAAAGACGAAAGAAAGAATTCTTGCGGCAAATCGCCAAGGTTACCCCCAAAAAAGCCTCTAATGAAGCTTATTTCCATTGAGGTCCAAGATCTTTCTTTAATCAGTATTGGATGCAGGAGGAGGACCGGTTACTCAGAGAAGAACCTGCAGAAGCAAGCATAAACTGAAAGCCAAATGCACATACAACGCTGAGATGGGGTATCAAACCCGGGACTCATTGGTGCAAATCGAGGAAGTTCTGCTGCACTAACCAGCTTAAGGGGCCTGTTAAGGCTTTTATTTTGACTTTCTTTTTTGGCTTATAAGTCTAAAAATATTAAATTACAGTATAAAAAGTATACATTTCTAGAAAGGAAATTTGACAAGGAATCTGTTTATGCTATTGGTTTGGTTCAAAAATGACCATATTTGGTAAAAAATAGCAAAAAGCAGTGATTTTGCCTACACATGAAACGGGAAAGGTAACTAAAAAAATTGTTACTGCCATTTTATCACATATATTTTTTTGGAAACTGCACACAATTATCTAGGATCGCATTTTTTATTTTTTTAAATAAAGCTGAATTTTTCGAAATATAATAAAAACCATGTTAAATGTGCCATTTCCGACATTTATCTGCATCAATTTTGATAGAAACTAATGAATATCTTTGAATTTAGGACCTTAAATTGAAAAATGAGAAACGCGATCCTAGATTTTGATATACTGTACATAATGGTTGAAAAATCTTTCCTTGTACTTTTTAGTTTTTTTAGTTACGTTTCCCGTAAAAATGATGTTTTTCCATCAAAACTGAAATGGAGAAATCCCATGTTTAATGAAGAAATCGCACATTTTGACCTAAAATCCATGAATTTTGAGGTCTAAACTTTGGGCATCGGACAATAAAACTTATTATGTAATTGATATTATTGGTAAGTATTGTACTCAACTTTCAGATCCGAATTTAAGCTCCTTATTTTGTAAATATTGAAAGAAATCTAAAATACCAATGTTCAATTATTTGGTCTTTGTTTACAATATTGACAAGTTTATTGCGGGATTTTAACAAATGTGCTCATGCAAGAACATAACGCAACGCGTTCACCCGCGCACGCAGTACTTGTTACCGCGCAAAAAGTCACGCACATCAAAACACGCAACCTAAACGCGAAATTTAGGACGCGTATCTATGCCCGTAATTTCCCGCCAACAGCCACGTGTTTATTTTACTGTAAAATGTCAAAATGATCTTTTAATTTTACCTATAAATAAGTTTAAAAGTTTTGTTTTGTAGTATTTTATTGTCTGTAATAAAAGGTAACATGCTGAAGTATCAGAAAATGCCGTAAAACTAAATTCTGCTACCGAACAAACGGCCGGGTTAACAGGCCCCTTAAAGGGATTTTTAAGATAACTAAAGTGAATATGCTTGAACATTCTGATACAGAAATCAGGCAGAACACAAAAGTATGTTTCCAGGCAAATATTCTGGGAGTACACATTTTAAATGGTGCATTTGTTTATAAAAACAAAAATTACTTGATTTACAGGTATGGAGTAACAGTAACGGCTAAAAACTTGGTCAGCAGTGTCACGTCAGAACCGGTAGAACTAATCATACAAGAACCAATAGACAGGCTGTCTGTAATCCTAGTCGGTACCAGAGAGCCCGTATCCAAAAGCTGTTGCAGTGCCCTCATTGGTCAGCGGATTGAAATGCAGCTAGGCATGTTGGGTGGTAGTCATCTGAAAACTCTGTGGGATTTTGGTGATGGGAGCGAGTTGGTCTTGACGGATGAAAATGATGTTTCTCACACTTATAACAGGTGAGCCTAGTGTACAAATTTTGACCAATACTGATGATCACATACTGGATTATGTGATTTAGATTATACTACAAAATTAGAAACATGATAAAAGCTTTAACTTTGAAAATAAAATAATTGATTTATTTTAACATATGTAAAATATCAATAGCAGCATATCAGAATATGTACAGTCAACTGCAAATAAATCGCTGAAGGAGGACCAAAGAATACAGGGTGTCCCAGAAAAAACCTTACAATCTTTGCGTGTAATTTTCTTGGGTTTAACGGAGAGTCATGAAGTATATGTTAAGGCTGCGTTTTATAGCCAATGAATTGATATTTTAGATACCGTTTGTTTCATTTTAATCGGTAGTGTACAACAAAAGTTATGTTTTATCAAATATTTAGGTGGATTTTTGTCTGGTCCAATTTCATGATTATTGGCCATAAAGTAGGGGTGTTTCTGAATAGATAAAAATGGGTCACTTTGGAAAACTTATCATATCTGTCTTATTTTTGAATCAAATTTGTTCATTTTTTCAGCACAGATAAAAGAGAGCATGTACATAATAAATTAACAAACGTTGTTACAGTTGAGTGAGCAGATCAATGAAAATACTCAATAGAGCTTCATTCAAGGGGAACTTAGAAAATAGTGATATTGGACCAGAAAATTTTACATGCAAATATTTGACAAAGCAGAACTTTTGTTGTACACAACCGATTGAAATGAAACAAATGGTATCTAAAAGTTCATTTCAAGGGCTATAAAATGCAACCTTTACATGCTTTCTAACTATGCGTTAAATTCATGAAAATTACATGCAAAGATTGTAAGGTTTATTCTGGGACACCCTGTAAGCATTTAAAAGCTGTTGGAGTGCCCTCATTGGTCAATAAAATGTGTTGGTTCCCAGACTCAAAACATCTTGCTTAAATAAATTAAAAACACATATAAAAAAATATGAAAGAATTATCATCCTCTCAATCCACAATGTGATAGCCACAGAGTATGTATCAAAGTGAAATATTAGTAAACGTTAATGATTATTGCCCAGATCAACAGTGAATTTAGGTTGGCTTTCTACATAATTATATTTTGCCTTTGATGTGCGATCTGCACTTTATACAAACTTGTCATAATTTGTAATTTTTTGCTCCAAAAATGATCATGAAATTGAATTTTTCAATACGGTCAAGAAAAAGAACTTGTGTACATTCAAAAACTGTTGGTCAGTTCAGAAATGTTGCTAATGCTACATTTTTATAATTTTTTTCCCAGAACTGGTCGGTTTCAAATCACAGCATTTGCTTCGAATGCTTTAGGTAATGCTAGTGCTTCTGCGCATCTGTTTGTCCTGAATAATACCATATGTTACCCACCACCAATAACTATTGTCGGGGGAACAGACAGAAAGGTAAGCCTAAGATGATAATAACAAAAATATTTGAAATTTAGAAGCAAATTAATATATTACATTTACTTAACAAAATATAAAGCTAGTTTCATCGTGGCTGTTACAGGACAAGCATGATATCAAAATGTTAAGGCTGGGGTAGACCTTCAACTAGCATGGACTGTTTTGTACTCTAACTCTCAAACTAATTGCATAAACCATACCAGCATACATTTTTAAAAGCGGATTCTTACCCTGAACCTGTTGGTGATATCGATTTTTGACCAATAATGTCGATTTTGGCAAAAAATGCCAAAAAACATATTTTTTGCCAAAAAAATTTCTTGAAAGCCAACTAAAATTTGCATTCGTGAAATTTTGAACTTTTTTGCTTTATAGAATTTACAAACAAATGTCTAGGAAGGGTTTTCTCAATTTTTTGATTTTTATCTTATTTTTTGAAAAAGTTCTATCTCAACCGTGTTGTTCTTTGAAAATTTTGCGATAAGCAATATTTTGATTACATTGTCACGTTGAATGTAATGATACGCCATGAACAGTTTAATGAAATTCAGGTTTTTTTTTGCAACAACTCATCGCGGCAATTGGCAAATGTGTTATGCTACCTCACTACAATTCGACATTGCAGATACGTCATCTGCTGCAGCTACATAATATACAAATATTGACTGCTTTGAGGGGCATGGTTTAAAGTATTTTCCCGAGGTGATCTCAAAACCATGAATATGCCCGAAGCAAAGCTGAGGGCATATTCATGGTTTTGAGATCACCGAGGGGAAATAATTTTAACCATGCCCCGAACAAAAAGCAGTCAATATTTGTTTTATATACCGAATATATAGATTTTCGTCATCTGGTTGGTTAAAAGAACCGATAATGATTTACGATATTTCTCTTTTCAATGCTGACCGTGCCGTATTTTGTGCGCAAAATGTATTGAGCGGGCCTAGTGAAAAATATGCCCCGGGCCTAGTAAAATCCATGCCCTCACTCTTAACCAATCAGAGGACAGGAATCTATATATGAGGTATATAACTATAACTATGACAGACACTCTGATATGACCTTAAGATAGAATGATCATGCATCAAGTCTCAGCTACTGAAGGTGCAACACAACACGCTTCAGGAAGTCAACTATACCAGCTGTTGTTGACCGTCTGAACAATGCTGTTTTTATTGTGTAGTTTTTGATGTGTATTTTCATTCTATTATATATGTATTTTTTGTAATTCAGATATTTCAGTCTTTGACTGTATTTCTGTTCTTTTTATACCGTAATAAATAAAATAATAAATAAAATTAATTTGACTCATCCAAATAGGTCAATTTCTTTTGACCTGTATTTTCACTTGGTTCATTCTAGCATCCATAAAATAATTGTGAGTATTTAAGGATTCTTTCTTTTTTAATTTCAGGCCAATTTTTCTGATGACATCCGTATAGAAATATCCATTGGAATCGTATGCGATATCACTAACGTGGTAATCTATGCGTGGACATTGACGGATGCGAATGGCGCAGTTATGATCGTAGATTCAGCACACGCTTCATTTAATCAACGTACTGCTTTCATCAAGCGAAGGACACTTCAATATGGCACTTATACTCTCAGCTTAAAGGTAACAATGTGGGAATCCCTATTCTAATGATTTTCAAGCCCGATTTTATCAAAAGAATATACGTCAAACATGTGATATTAAATGAATCAAAAAAATCAACACAGCAAAATTAGCATTCAAAAATTCTACCTTTGATGTACAGTTCCTGTGGGGCAAACCAACATATGCCACTGTATGGACGACATGCTTTAGAAAGGGTGGGTCTAGAAAAATCCAAAAATTGTCAAAAGGGTGGGGTTCAGAGAATTTCTAGTAAAAAGGGTGCCTTGATAAAAAGGGTGGGTCTGAAATAAAAAGGGTGGGCTTCTTACCCTTTGACTAAAATTGAAATTATGTTGAAAAACCTCAAGAATCAGAATGAGCATATCATCATTGTGATCAAAAAAAATTCACCATTAATGTTTTCTATATTGCCAAGCTAGGCTTAATCAGTAAACCAAAGTGAGATGAATAAAAAATAAAAAGGATGGGGTTCAAACCCTACTGCATACAGTGTATGGGGAGCCTTTATTTTAATTAGCAAACAAAAGATAAGAGTTATTGTTTTGTTTTTCACAGATTATTTCATCAGGGATAGGTGTAGATAGATTATTTTGAGTAAAAGACCGAGTTATGAAAAAAAAAACCAGCATGCACCTATCCGTTAAACTAATATATGACAGGCGGAAGAATAAATCATATCTTTAATTTTCATTCATAGTCATAAATTTTAGTGATTTTAAAACCAAGAAAGATGTCAATAACTAACCAACAAACAATAAACATTGCCCTATTCATATTCCAAATCAATTGGAGGAGTTTGCGTCAGATAGGAGTGTATATCTACATCGCCGCATAACTTTCAACTCGTGGCATCACTGTGTTTAGCGCTATAAATGCATTGAACTATTTGTCATATTGTCGCATAATTTATAGACAATTACCAATCAGATGTCTTGATGGGAAATGAAATCATACTGATACTCAGTGACTACGAATCGTCTTTATTTTCTTGTTACCAGGCTGCTATGAATGGTACCTTGGTATATTCAGAAGCCAGTTTGACCTTGACCATCACCCCGACCCCACTGGTGGCATTCATAGATGGCGGTACAACACGATACGTGGGGAATGACAGTGATGTGATTGTAGATGCCAGCAAGTCTTACGATTTGGATCACCCTGAACCATCAAACCTTACGTAAGTACATTGTAAATTTATCTTAATTTTTTTCAAGAGGTACTTAGTGTATGTAATGTGCAATTGTTCAAATAATAGATACTACTCTACAACCCAATTGTTTCAATTGTTCAAATAATAGACACTACTCTACAACCCAGTAAAGTAAGTGAGTAGTGAGCTAAATAATAAAAGATGACCCAGCATTTCTGACTTGATTTTACACATCTCTTATACTGGACTTATTTTAGCTACACAATAGATTGACAGACCAAGTTGGTGAAGTTCTGTATCAGAGTTTGTTTTTGTTTCAGTTTGTTACAATTGGAAATCTTGAACAATTTTTGAACCAAATTGACCATTTTTGCTTTAAATTATTTGATAAAATTGTGTTTGTGTAAAGCTGAATGAATGACCTGATAGAGATATGTTTTGAACAATAAAGAGACATAAAATTGTATATTTTTTTCAAAAAATAAAATGTTTATTTTTCCATATTTTGGCAGATCAGCCACAGATTTGAAGTCAACACAATGTTTGTTATGGCTGAGGTGTCCTATATAACAAACCCATAACTTGACCAGATCTTGTCCCAAACCTTTTTTTGTGTTCTTTATATCATTGCATTCAGTTTTATTTTCAATTGAATTTCTTATTATATCTTGCAGA
Source organism: Ophiothrix spiculata (assembly GCA_000969725.1). NCBI lineage: Eukaryota > Metazoa > Echinodermata > Ophiuroidea > Amphilepidida > Ophiotrichidae > Ophiothrix > Ophiothrix spiculata. Next base: position 125,813 of record JXSR01S042668.1, on the reverse strand, counting down.
TTTAAATGGTCATGCTATCAACTGGACAATCCTCCTAATCCATGCTTCCCATTATTCAGTGGGAGTGACCCCACAGAATCCAATAGCTCTAGCCTAGTCTTTCACACAAGCGATCTACTCCTGAATGAAAGCACAGCTTTTGTGTTTGCTCTGAATGTTAGCAAAGAAGGCCACCAAGCCGTGCGGACTTCTCAGGTGCTGTATGTGAAAAAGTACAACCCAGTGAAGTAAGTGAGATTATGGCGTGATATGTCATTTTGATTTGAATAACGAGAAATCATGAGTGAATTGTATTGATTTGAAACAATGTTTTACCAAAAGCTAATATTTGTAAATGACTTTCATTTATTAAACAGTCAAAATCATGGTGTGGTATAGGGTGGCACAGCTGTGTTCATTATAATGTATAACGTTTCATCAAATCATTTAGTTTTGTTGTCTCGCCTGAAAATTTTCAGAAGAGACATAGCGATCCTATTTTCTGTCCGGCGTCCACCATCCGGAGCATATCTCGGAAACCGCATGCCCTACTTTAATGATATTTGGTGACTGGGTAGACCCTGAGCTGAACTGGATCCAGCAACAATTTCGGCGCAAAATATGCTAATTAAGTACCTAATTTGCATAATTTATGCATAAAATGGTTTAAATGGAATATTTTACAAACCGTGCACCCTACATTCATGAAATTTGGTGGGTAGGTGAGGATAGAGCTGCGCTTGTGCCAGCTGCAATTGAGCGCAAAATATGCTAATTAAGTATTCGTCTTGGACCAGAGATCAAAAGTGTCAACAGTGACCCCGTCGTCCGACCTTTCCGTTGGGGTCAAATTTTCAATTTTGTCCGATTTCAAAGATTAAGGTGTCAAATTGTACGTCTTGGACCAGCGATCAAAAGTGCCAATGGTGACCCCGTTGTATGACCTTTCCCTTGGGATCCACCCCACAACTGAATGATTAAGTAGGCAGTCGATACGCAGGCGAGACTACTGGTTCGCGAACCATCTTGTTGGTACTCTTTTCACCAGAGTTTTAATGCTACTAGAAGAAATAAAACTTTTTAGATACCGAACCTGTAACTCCTAAAACAACTAAAAGTTAATATTTGTAAAATAGCAAAGTTGCCTCCATGGAAGTACTGTATATAGACCATTATTTTGTTTACGACAGCACAGTACAGAGATACCAATTTTCAGACTTCTGAATTCCTACTTTTGTCAAGTTATTTCTGGTCAAGTTATTTTTTGTCAAGTTATTGCCTTTTTTGTTTATTTGTTTATATGTTTCTCTTTCTTGGTTTTTTTCATTGTATAATGCAATTCAGCCTCAGGGCTGTCATGTTATATGATTCTAATAAATCTGAAATCTGAATCTGAATGTGCAAATTAAAAAGTCTTGTGTTTGTTCAGACATTTTGAATAGCTGTAAGTGACATCCCTGTCAGTAGGCCTATGTTCTGTTTGTGAACTTGTCTTTTCAAAATTTACACACTTGCAGAGCTGAATTTTAAAAATCCCGAGGTACAATAATTAGCCTCAATTGGCTACAACCAAAATGGCCACAATACCAATTCCCTTGTTATTCACTCCACTATCACTTACAATCATCCTGCGACTGTACGTTGCTTTTACAGAGTGCTGATAGAGTGTACATCGTGTGAGGATGGCATGGTGAACAGAAATGATCTAGTAACACTGAGTGCCGTGTGTAATGAATGCAGTCCTAATGCCACCTATAGATGGACTTTATATCGTGTCAATGATGGGGCAGAGCAAAGGAGCTACAATTGTAAGTATGGCTTGATATACCCAGAACACTGAATGCCGTGTGCAATGAATGCAGTCCTAATGCCACCTATAGATGGACTTTATATTGTGTCAATGATGGGGCAGAGCAAAGGAGCTACAACTGTAAGTATGGCTTGATATAACTAAATCATTTCATACGTGAGGGGAGCGTGGAAGAGAGTTTTAGAGCACAGGACTCTGTATATAATACAGAGGTTCCAGTTTGAGCCCCAGTTGGGGCATGCCTCTTTGTTTCCTTGGGCAAGAAACTTTGCTCTTATTGTTTAGTGGTTCTGAAGTCATGGTAAGCCCTTGGTCCCCTTTACGATGATTCTCCTTGCGGCGCTGCATGCAATGTTTACCTGGTGAGTTTTAGATTATGTCATCATTTAATCCCAAAAGCGTATGACTGAAATATCTCTGCCACATCATTATGAGAAAAGGAACAGACAAGGCCAGGGATAAAAAATGTTTTCTAAAGAAGAAAATATCACCCCCACCTTATTGACTTGAGACATTTTTTGTTAAGGGGTTTTCTCTGAGATGCAGTTGCTCACGACTGCGGGATAACGATTTTTTACATAAATAGTAAAAAGTCAAAAGAATTGTTGCATCCGTTTTGCGTGTGTAAATTTCAATGCACTCTGAACGCATGCTATGCTAAAGCGTTTGGTTAATCACGCGCCGCATCGCTGCGTAATATATACGCGGAAAATTATGCAGACGCAGATGACAATCAAAGTAATCAAATTTTATCAAACAAATGCCAGTTTTTGTCATTTTTCTCGAAAACTAACACGGTGACCATATTTTTTTATTTCAGTATTTTGAAGAGCGCAAAAAGTGCTTTTACATATGTAAAAATTAAAAAAATAAATGGAGGATTTACTATTTTACAAGCACATAATGATCGACATTTTGGAGTTTTCCCTATACTTTGTATGGTTAATCGGGTGATTTTTTGGGAAAACATGTACTTTGTGAAATGCCTGTATCTCAAAAACGAGCACGGTGACCTATTTTTTTAATTTTAGATTCGTTATCAGCACAAATAAATCTACCAAATACTAAATTTTCAAGAAAATAAATGGAGTATTTCTTTCTTAGAGAAAACCCCTTAATCCATATGATTTCATTCCAGATCCATGTCAGTTGACTCCCAAGTTGCCATCAGGAGGCCTACCTCAGCTACCCAGCATATCAACACTACCACCTGCCATGAATACCAGCAACAGTCAAGGTGGGTACAAGTCGGGTGCATTCAGTGTCCAGTGATAATACTGAAACACTACACGGCAATAAATTGCTTTCAAGACTTAAATGCGCACTACTAGGGTCACTTTTTCACCAGCTATTCTAATATTCCAAGAAAAACTACAAAAAAGGCTTCCAATGTATTATTTGCATGTTTGTTATGGCAGAAAATAGTGTGTTACGCTGTTGAGGGTCCATTTCAGCGTGTTACCTCATTAAGGCCAAAAAAAATTAATTGTTATGTTGCCCTCAGCAACTGACCCAATTCAAAAATTAAAAAAAAAAATATTAGGGTCGGGAAAGCACCCAATTCTGCTCAGATTGGGTGTTTTTTGAGAAAATATTTTGAAAATTGTGGAAAATGCACCCAAATTTGGTACTTTAGGTGCTTTAAAAAAAAATTTAAATAAAATATTTCCCGACCGACCGACTCAATTTTTCAGAAATCCCACTTGAGGGCAACACAACAATTATTTTTTTTTGGCCTAATGGGTCAAATGTCCATTATGACATTTAGGGTCAAGTTTAGTGTATTACGACATTTAGGGGTATCATTTTGAATATTTTACGACATTAAGGGTTGGAATTTGCTGTACATGATTTCGACATTTAGGGTCCTATTTTGAGGTGCTCTGACGAGTATTCGTACCACTTTTTTCTTTGAGCGGCCCCCGGGGTAATGACTATTGATAGACGTCGAGTGATATTGCACTGTTGAAATCAATGGGTCCTGACCGCACCATTAGGGTATCAGTAATAAGCGAACAAATTGATGTTTAGAGAGTTAACAAGTCTATATGATTTCCTCTTTTCTAAAATTCTTTATTTCATGAAATTTTGTTGTAAAAAAAATAGACCAGTGACATCTCTGTAGCACAATCATGTAACTTCCAATAAGTAAGCATGTATCCTTTTTTTTTTTATTTAACTCATATTTTAAGCTACCTTTGTTGTAATTTATTTTGGTAGATAAAATCACTGTTTTCAGCCAGAAAGTCTTTATGTTTTGCCTTAAGAAGTGAAGTGCACCTTTAATTTAACACAGATTTATTTTTGAATTTCAGAACCAAGTCCACGACCAAGTCCAGGTGGAGACGGTGGTGACTACATAGAGATAGTAACAGATGCAAATCAACCAGATCCACTAGACAGCTTCTATGAAGAAGGTGGTGACCAAACTGGAGATGGTAGCTTGGTAGAAGATGGTGGCGGACAACCCGGAGAGGACACTCCAAGCTTTGTGGAAGATGGTGGAGACGAACCTAGTCTTATAGAAGATGGTGGTGTTCAACCAGGAGATGACACCCCTAGCTTGGTGGAAGATGAACAGCTTGGAGGTGACGATGTACAAAGCTATGAAGAGTACCAAGAATATGTCGAAGAAGATCTTGGCGATCCAAGTATAGGTGAAGTGGATGATTATGTCAGTATTCATGAAGAAGTACCTGGCGGTGCAGATATGAATCCAGATGGAACAGCAGCGGGGCAAGAAAGTGTCAATATGACTATTGAGGAAGAGGTTGAAGCCACTACTATCATATATGAAACCACACAAGAACTGGAGATAGTAGATGAACAAGGCAATGCCTATGATGAACCAAGTTTGAATGAAGAAGGTGCTTATAATCCAAGTATTTATGAAGGCCCAAGCATCTATGAAGAACCCAATCCCCAAGACAGCTTTGTGGAGTATGAAGAGCCGGCAGAACAGCCAGATAGTTTTGTCGAAGTATACAGCATTGGTGAAGATACTGGGGAGGATGATGGTGCAGAAAACACAGGCAAAGATCATGGTGTTCCTACAGACTCTGGTACTCAATCAAATGGTACCATGCATCGTAGCAATCCAGATCCAACGGGTGACGCAGCAGGGAGCGAAGAAGGTCTCACAACGGATAAGCCAGAGTATGTCTATGAAGAGTATGTGGAATATGAGTATGTGGAAGGCACTGATGATAGCCCACCTACTGCTAGTTATAACACTGGTGGAGTGGACTCCGGTTCGATTCAAGAAGGAGGACCTCCGTCAGATACTAGTATAACCGAGTTTGGGACAGAATATTCGTATGAAGTGCCTATAGAAGATATTGGTGAGTAGTTGTGTTTCATTTGGTTGTGTTGTCCTGTGTTGTGTTGGTGTATGTGTCGTTATGTATTGTTTTCAACGGTTATCATGGGTTGTGTATGGGGGTGTACTCATATTTGTTTTATGAAGGGTTGCTGCTAAATATCTTTCTGCTTTTCACACTCACACTGTCATTGTATGTTCCTTGCACATTTAAAGTTTTGCTCGTAGGAAGTCAAAAAAGTGCAAGTGATTAAATATTGGTCGTGTGCAGAGTTCCCTCTAAGGTTTTTGAGTTGCGCCGATTCGACCAATTTTTACAAACTCCCGGTGCAAACTATAATAAATGCTTACGCAAATTGGCTAAATAAGATGGCATGCCATACGGCCTTAGCAAAAACACTGGGTATGTACAAAAATTACTGTACGCAAAAACTTTCATGTTTACAGTATTGGAAAAAAGTGGTATGCCAGTAAATAAGTTGATCAACTCATAAGGAGCGGCTTCAAAACTCAACTGGCAGCTGACCACCCAGAACCGCCGGTTCTGGCCAACTGCCCAGAACCGCCGCGGTTCTGGCCAACCGCCCAGAACCGGTGGTTCCAGGTGGTTGACCGTCAGTTTTGTTTTGAAGTGATCCCTAAGATATATTTCAAATTGTCATTTTAATTGCTCGAATGTTTACTTTATGAGAATGTAAGTTTTCTGACATAGACTCAGGTAATTATTTGATTCACTTCACCTGAGTTTCACATTGTTATAATCTATCTTTTCTTTATTGTTGCAGGTTCCGATAACCCACCTCCTAATAACAGTAAGTTATGAAAAATGTAATCTTATACTAGTCTTGAGTACTCTTGGAAATGGTAAATTGTTAAGTTGCTAACCCCGAGTTGCTAACCCTTTAGCATTCATTATAAATACAGAGTAACTTTTAGAATACCCTACCATACACTCCCGGTCATAAGTGTTTAGGCACAAAACCTTTAACCAGCCATATCTCGAGAACCGTTCATCATTTGCGTCACATTTTTCGGATTTATATTTGACAAATATAGATCTAAAGAACTCAACAGGAATTGAATTTACAGCTTTTGAAAATATGGCGTGCTAAATATATTGTATATTTTCTTCAGCACAATCAAAAACGGAGTTTAAATACATAACTGCACATTTGTTGTAAAACTTGTGATCTGAAAATGTTCTTTACAGTTACATGGTGATAACGAGCACTAAAGTAATAAACTAATAGGTACATAGCAAAAACTTTGTGTGGTGTATTTGTTTATGGTCTGGAAAATCAGCCATTTTTATGGTATTGGAAGATCAAATATCAGAGGAAACAAAGCAAACTAAAGCAAGTTTTAGTTTGAAGGATACTTAATAATTTAACATGGATTTCATATTTTGCTTCTTTGTTTTTTAGAATAAAGAAACAAAATGAAATAGTCAATTATATTTCTTAGCTTTAGAGATAAAGGTTCTTAGAGGTACATAGTCCGATTTTTCAAATTTTAGTTTTCACTGACATGTGAAAGATCACCACTTCAGATGTTTCAATTTCAAATTTCAGTTAAATTGGAACAACGGTTTTGATTTTATGAGCAATTTGGTATTTTTCACTTGCCTATACTTTACTGTATGAGTAATTTTATGGTTACCATTATTTAACACATTTCCACTTATATCTCCGAAACGCAACAAGTTTCACCCGTAAAATTTCATATGGGTAATAAGAAAAACATGAGGATTATTTCGGTACGAAAATCTCAGAAAGTTTGAAAAAATGCTGACCCATTCGGACAGGGCTCCTTTAAAGGAATATTTCATGATATTTCTTGATTTTTCAATTGCACAGATGGTGGCGATTCAGGCGGTGGGAGCGTTCCAGATTCATCTGAAGGAGACAATGTGGTAGATCCAGATACGCCAACACCAGGGTCACATCTGGTGGAGAAATCTCGCAACGAGCTGCTGCCCAGAGTTGGGGATACATCGGGACTGGAAGGCCAATCTCTGACCATCATGAAAAACTTCTTGGATGAAGGATTTACATACGCTGTGGAAGTAGCAGTTGATGAGCCGGGTAAGATGGACCATGATATTATTTCTTCAGCTATGTCTTTTTTACCAATTTGAAAATTTCAATATTGTGGCCACATTAGGTGATAAGTAAGGTTTTTCTTTTGATCTGGTTGATCTTAAGGGGTTTACTCAGAGATCTGTAGTTGCTTACGACTGCGGGATAGCGATTGTTTTCATAAATAGTAAAAAATAAAAAAAATGTTTGCACCCTTTTTACGTACACAAATTTCAATGCACACTGAACACATGGTCTACCCAACGCGTTTAGTTAATCACCGCATCGCCACGTAATATATTATTATTATGCAGACACTGCTGGATGCAGATATGCCATCAAAGTATCAAATTTTATTAAAAAATGTCCGTTTTTGTAATTTGTCTTCAAAACTAGCATGGTGACCATATTTTTTTATTTCAGTATTTTGAAGTATGCAAAACATGCTTTAACATATGTAAAAATTAAAAGCAATCATGTGATTTTTTGGGAAAATATGTACTTTTTGAAATGCCTGTATCTCAAAAACGAGCACGGTGACCTATATTTTTTTATTTTAGATTTCTTATCAGCACAAATAAATCTACCAAATACTATTTTTTTAAGAAAATCAATGGAGATTGAGAAAACCCCTTAAATTGCATTCTTTGGTTGAAAAAATGACCTCTAGTCAAAATCTTGTGTGCTACAATTCTGTATTTGGTGTCATATTTTGGCAATGCAGTTATCAGTACAATTCAATTACTCATTTGCAAGTTTATTCAAAGCTACAGATATTTTGATGTACCCTTATAGTGGTGCTAGTTTCAGTTCTTGCCCAGTGTGCCAGATACCCCTGCTATACAGGCTGGTGCTTCATGCATTTGCTTGGAGTTGTATGAATTTACCATGGATCCCGGGTGTCCTCTGTAGATCAACCTGGATAAACACAAATGTTTTGGTTATCGATATTAAACTAATTATTAAAATAGAACTTGGGGGTCGCCTGACTCATTTTTGCATGAGCCAGTTTAAAAATAGCATTTTTGGAGCTTTTGGGGAAACAAATTGTACAGGGGTCTATGGGAAAGGTGGCAGAAGTGACATTATTTAGTGTTGATTCAAAAACTTCCCACTTAAAGGTGCAATTCATGATTTTGATGTGACAAAAACCTCACCTCTTTTCTAGCTAAATAAAAAGAAGAGCATAAAATAAATATATACTGAAAATTTCACTTGATTCCGACCATTCGTTTCAAAGTTACAAGGTTTTTAAGCTTTTTGAAAATCCCCATAGACTACTGTGTTGTAATTACTGTCGGGGCCCCGACAATAATTAGAAAATGACACATTTTCTCACTTTTCTCAAAAATGCAAGCACATATGAAAGAATGGTTTGGGGATCGTAACATATACCAGTTGAGGATTCTAATAAGCTTAAAAAATTAATTTTGATAGAGGTGACCTTGAGGGTGAAAAGTGGATCATGAATTGCCCCTTTAAATTTTGTGTCAATTTTTTCACAAAATTTGCGCAAAAGTATGTTCTTTCAATTAACAAAATAAAAAGTGGGGGCACTGCCTTATCTTTCACGAAAAATGAGAAAATGTGGCAATTTTTGGGTTAAAAACACTATTCTGCGTATACTGCACATGCATTTTGCTGCATTTGCAAAATCAAAACAAGTGCATACCAGTACGCATGGACCAGACACATTAAGGGACGGTTTAATACCTAAACAGGAGATTGACTGACAGGGAATAGGACTCACACACACAATTAGGCAAAAAAAAAATTGTTATGTTGCCCTCAGCGACCGACCCTATTCAAAAATTAAAAAAAATATATATTAGGGTCGGGAAAGCACCCAATTTTGCTCAATTTTTCAGAAATCTCACTTGAGGGCAACACAACAATTAATTTTTTTTTTGGCCTTACATCCAGTGCTGAAGAACTCCTATTAACACAGTTAATTATGCAGTTAAAAATTCTGTAAAGTTTTTCATTTTATGTTTATTTTAATTTCAGAAGGTGGTGATGATGGCAAAGCTAGCCAGTATTTCTATGTGAATGTTGCCCCTCATTACGGCCACTGTTTCCTGATGCCAAACCAAGGCAATGAGTTAGATCAAGTCTTCCAAGTCAACTGTCATGAATGGGTTGATGATGACGTAAGTATTCTATAGCCCAAAGCTAGCCAGTATTTCTATGTGAATGTTGCCCCTCATTATGGCCACTGTTTCCTGATGCCAAACCAAGGCAACGAGTTAGATCAAGTCTTCCAAGTCAACTGTCACGAATGGGTTGATGATGACGTAAGTATTCTATAGCCCAAAGCTAGCCAGTATTTCTATGTGAATGTCGCCCCTCATTAAGGGCACTGTTTCCTGATGCCAAACCAAGGCAACGAGTTAGATCAAATCTTCCAAGTCAACTGTCACGAATGGGTTGATGATGACGTAAGTATTCTATAGCCCAAAGCTAGCCAGTATTTCTATGTGAATGTCGCCCCTCATTAAGGGCACTGTTTCCTGATGCCAAACCAAGGCAACGAGTTAGATCAAATCTTCCAAGTCAACTGTCACGAATGGGTTGATGATGACGTAAGTATTCTATAGCCCAAAGCTAGCCAGTATTTCTATGTTAATGTTGCCCCTCATTATGGCCACTGTTTCCTGATGCCAAACCAAGGCAATGAATTAGATCAAGTCTTCCAAGTCAACTGTCATGAATGGGTTGATGATGATGTAAGTAATCTATAGCCCAAAGCTAGCCAGTATTTCTATGTGAATGTCGCCCCTCACTACGGCCACTGTTTCCTGATGCCAAACCAAGGCAATGAATTAGATCAAGTCTTCCAAGTCAACTGTCACGAATGGGTTGATGATGACGTAAGTATTCTATAGCCCAAAGCTAGCCAGTATTTCTATGTGAATGTTGCCCCTCATTATGGCCACTGTTTCCTGATGCTAAACCAAGGCAACGAGTTAGATCAAGTCTTCCAAGTCAACTGTCACGAATGGGTTGATGATGACGTAAGTATTCTATAGCCCAAAGCTAGCCAGTTTTTCTATGTGAATGTCGCCCCTCATTACGGCCACTGTTTCTTGATGCCAAACCAAGGCAATGAGTTAGACCAAGTCTTCCAAGTCAACTGTCATGAATGGGTTGATGATGATGTAAGTAATCTATAGCCCAAAGCTAGCCAGTATTTCTATGTGAATGTTGCCCCTCATTATGGCCACTGTTTCCTGATGCCAAACCAAGGCAAAGAATTAGATCAAGTCTTCCAAGTCAACTGTCACGAATGGGTTGATGATGACGTAAGTATTCTATAGCCCAAAGCTAGCCAGTATTTCTATGTGAATGTTGCCCCTCATTATGGCCACTGTTTCCTGATGCCAAACCAAGGCAACGAATTAGATCAAGTCTTCCAAGTCAACTGTCACGAATGGGTTGACGATGATGTAAGTATTTTAGGCATTGTCATTATTTTTTGATGTAATCTCCTTTTGAAGATGTCATTTTTAACAAATGCTCGATGCTAATCCAAGGCAATGAATTAGACCATGTCTTTCAGTTCAACTGCCATGAATTATAATTATAACTAGTGTCGGCGCCCCACGGTGGTGGTGGGGGTGTAGGTGGCATTTGCCTCCCCGCCCCCCAAAAAAGGATTTTTAAAAATAAAAAGACAGAGAAAAGGGAAGGGATAAAGAATAAGAAAAGAGGGACCAGAAAAAATTGGTAGAAATAAAATCTAGTGACAACCACAAAAGTGAAGGCAAGTTATGAATAATGCCATGTTACAAATGCTGTTGGGAAGGGAATTCCAAACAGTGTGGCATTGAAACCTAAAAGAACGCCAAAAGTTAGATTTGAGATCATAAGTATGGAATAAGTACATCAAAAAGATGAAATTGGGGTGGAAGGGTGTCATTAGCCCATGATATGCTAGCAATACACAGCTAGCATTTGGTTTGATTTTAGACGTTTTGAAGATGCTAACTTGAAATAATTAATCTTATCTTCTTTTTTAGCGTCTATCTAGATACTAGCTGCGTCTTTCTGTATATCATAGGCATTATTGTTGTTATTTCTTGATGTTGTCATTTCTGTCATGTGGAGTCGCACAAGTTTTAAGTTGTGCACAATTGCCAATTTCTTGAAAGCCAGATTTCTTCATACTCTCTATGATTTTGATAACTCATATTTTTTTCCTATCTGAAATTATTTTTCTTTTCATTCCTTAAAAGGTGACACCATTGTGGATGGAGCTTAGTTTCCGTCTGAATGAATCCGACTCCAAAACCGTGCTGTATTATGGCATCAACCAGGAGCTGAAATTTCAGTTGCCAGCTGGGTATGACGAGAACAACAATGAAGGTTAGTGCACAGATATGCAGTGAACACCCGGGGGTACTCAACTTTGGTCTGGATGGAGGTGTGCAGCCCAGACCTTGGAACTCTAACACATCTTTAGGGGGAATTTTTAAGCAAAAGTGCACCCATGTTTAGGGGTTTTACTCCAAAAACAGGCTGATTTTTCACAATTTTCTGGACTCGTAATGTTAATGATTTTTGATCTATTTTTCTTGAAAATGTGGCCCATTTTTAGGGATTTTGGATCAACAAATAGGACTCGTGATTAGTCATTTTTCCCATATGGGTGGCATGTTTCTGTATAACCCCCCTCCGAGTGAACATTAATACATTACCCTACTTCAAATATTTTGTAATCAAGTTTTTGTTAACCCATTACTGATTCTATTCACTGGAGTCAATAAGCATAGATAATCACCACTTAAGAGTTTGCAATCTTTAACAATTTCTAGTTTACAAAAGTGAAAGCAAAACCAAAGAAGCCATGGCTCTTGCTTTTAGATTTGGTTTTAGACAATTCCAATGAAGAAAAAGGGTATGAGGTTTTCTAGTGTTTGAGAACCTTAGAAATAGCTATTGTAGGACATGTGTTGCTTAACTGTGATCAAATAATTTTGATTAATATCAGCAACCACTTCTTAGCTATGCTTAATTTTAAAATGTTTCTTGTATTTTGATAATTTATATATATATTTAAGAACGTTTATCCCTTAAAGATACAATAGTCTACAAGTTAATTGAGTGCAGGGCCACTGTTTCCTGATGCCAAACCAAGGCAACGAGTTAGATCAAGTCTTCCAAGTCAACTGTCACGAATGGGTTGATGATGATGTAAGTATTTTATAGCACTAATAGGTACATAGCAAAAACTTTGTGTGGTGTTCCGAAAAACTGACGGTCACGCCAAGGATGTTTGACATGGGAGAAAGCAAAGAAGAATTCTTGTAAGTTGGATTCGTTTATATTAAATTTTCAGGATCAATTGACTTATTATAATATAATTGTCATTTTTGTAGTGATAAAAATTATTCACAATCAGTTTTAGTCATCAATATTCCTGTTTGTATAGTTGGTGCCACTCTTTCTCGGACAGTGTAAATAAAAATCCAGGATGCGAGTTGCATTTACAAGTAAAGGGGCCTGCAATTTGGATTTTTGTGTTCAAATGTCCGAGAATTATGGCATTGATTTAAGTCTCCCATACCTGAACATCAGAAAAACGATGTTCCTCTTGCCCTTCAACAACTGTTTTCTTTAACTTCTTCAAAGCTTTTCTAAATTGAAATCTTTTACTGACAACATATTGCATGTTTCATTGGGGTAGGCCTACCTTTATACTCATCTCCAGTAATTGCATGGTAGCGTTTTCAATAATCATTACATGTGCATGGTTTTGACATGGCAGGCATGATAAATCACTGACATAGCATGGTGCAAATTGGGATGGTACATGGCGGCTTGATAGAAGTGTCGGTTTAATCCGAGTGAATTTATGAGAGCCGACATCTATCAATTCACTGTGTACATGGACTCAAAACTGGTGCATAGAAAATATCAAGTGTGTTGATATTTCCAATACTTGTATTATTATATATTTAGATGGGTAATTATATTGTTTGTGTGATATAACTTGATAGTATATAGTGCAGAGTTTCTAGAAGGTGTGTGTGTGTGTGTTTTTGTAGTACAGTGATTCTAAAAAGTGTATGTTTGTCTTACAGTGTTTCTAGAAGTTGTATGTTTGCAGTACAGTGTTTCTACAAGTTAGTATGATGGAGATGTTTGATCGGTTCATGGCTTTTAGATTTTTAGTTGTGTTTGATTGTTGGAATACTCGGATTTCACTTGAACTTTTAAGTAGTTTTCCCGGTTTCTGGTTTTAATCAGAGTAGGTAGTGGCTGTGTTTAATATCTTTGGAATGTAAGCAAATGTAAGATTGAATTGGAGTGTGAGGTATTGTTCTGAGATTGATGTTTTTATAAAGAAGAGTGTAAGCAGTTTGTGAATAATTTATGATTGGTAATATTTATGATAGGAAATAAGTGTGTGCTGTGAGCAAAAAGTATAAGGCCCTGGAATATGATATAATACAAGTATTGGAAAATAAAGCCATTTCTTATAACATTCATAGCGCTCATTCTCTAATGATTTACTAACAATCTTTCTTTTCTTTCTGTAAATTCAACATGAGAAAAAAACAATAATGTAGCATCGTCATTTCCCAATGTTTGGCAACATATTTGACAATGCTACTCTTGGTATATTTTGTTTACTCAAACATTTTGATAATTTCACAAAGTTGAACAATTTCTCTCTCCCAATTTCATTATTTAAATCAAAAGACATTTTAAAGAAAAAATAAAGAGTATATTTTTCATATATAAAATATTATGGTAAGTAAAATCCTATTCAAAAATGTTTTCTAGTAAACGAAAATTCACATTTTCCCTCTCCATTGTGTGTTTTATTCCACCTTCTTGTAGCTTTCATGGTTAAGGGCAGGTTAGTTAGTTTTTTATTCAGATGTTATGATTTAGTATTATGTCATGATTTAGTATTATGTTTTGAAGTGCATTTTGTGATTTAAATTTAGATTTTTTTTAAACCAGAAATGCGCACATATTTTGTATTTTGAGTTTTGCACTTTGTTTAAGTTGAGTTACCTTGCACATTTTGACTTTGTTTGTGTTTTGTATAGCACTGTATAGAGGAATATTTTAGTGGGGTTAATTTTTCAAGTTTTGGACTGAGCCATATTTTTGTGTGTGTAATATTTTCATGGTTGAGAAGTCAACAACAAAAAGAGAGAAAATAAAAACCCAGCAAAAATTTCCCTTTATACAGTATTAGATTTGAATGACAATTTTTGTGTTAGAAAGAATTATAGTCTTACGCCAAGAATTGATTTTCATCTGACATGTGGCCTTGGACTAATCCCTGATTAGCTCATAAGCTGTGCAAATGCTAACAAGCAATTCACACATCCTATGTCGAGATCAGAGAAGATAGGAGTAAACTCCTGTCTTCTCTGGTCCAGATTTAAGAAAAACAATCATTCCTGTAGTCATAGTGATGATCAGTATATCAGTTCTGGAAAGGTCATAATTCATTCACGTAAATGAATTCAGTTACCATAAAGGAATTCCTATACTGTACAATAAATGATAAATGTATTCATTTACACCAAGCTTTAAATCATTGTTTAGAGCAATCTATGAACATCGGAGAACATTTTAGAGCATTTTCTTGTTTAATGGGACCTCTTCTAAAAATTTTGAATTCTTTCTGCCAAATTGTGTTTTTTTTTGACAGATAGAATTCAAAATTTCATAGATAAATGTATAGAATAAGACCTATTGAATAAGGAAATACTCTTAAATGTTCTCCGATGTTCATAATGCTCTAAAAATTGATTTAAAGTAAAGAGTAAATGAATAAATTTCTGTACAGTATAGCAATTCCTTAATGGGAAATGAATTCCTTTACAACATTTCCTGAGCTGATATCACAGTAAATTTCAAAGGCTATAATTCTTTCTTCATGATAACTGTTGTTTATTTTATTTCAGTCAAAAACCACAACTAAGATATTTTTCTTTTCCTGATATTGTTAAAGCTCACATTTTGTATTCTGTGATTGCTACTTTCTTTCTTATAGCAATATATGAGGGGGTATCAAAAAGTTTTAAAGATCACCAAGAAGGAAAAGAGCTACATCAATGAACTTTTGTTAGGATGGTCACTTGTCCTTGTATACATCATGGTGCAAAAATGATATCAATTGTATTTATACTTTCTATACAGGTGTCGATAGGTGTCGATAACCTGCCTCCGCTAACCATGTAAACTAAATGGAGAAATCAAAGATACGTGGCGTAATTAAATCCCTACATTTGAAGGTTACAGCCCAGTAGTTCTATGATGACACGCCCAAATTTTAATTTTTGATACCATGGTATAGGTTAGAATCTCCTCTTTCCATTAATACCAAAAGTATGAGAATCAGTCAAAAAATGACGTCATAACAACGTGATAAAGCATGGCCTACCTGAAAATGTTAATTTTAGCCAATTACAATAAATGGATTTTTTGGCTAACAGAGGACCTCTACAAAGTCGGTCTGTGAACAGTAGGTTTTGAATAGGAAAAATGTGTTACTTTGCACAGTGTCTATGTAAAGATGACTTAATGGTCACATAATAAAATTGAGTTCCTGGCTGTATTTCTACTTGGTGATCTTTAAAACTTTTTGATACCCCCTCGTATAATATAGCAGAAATAGGCTTTCCATTTTTTTTTTAAATAAGTTAGTAGTGGGAAACATCAAAATTAATCAAACATATTTGGGTTAAGAAAATATCTAGTTGTGGTTTTGCCATTACTCTATTAGCCGTATTTTCACAAGTCACTTTCTCTCATCCTCTCTGCACGTCAACGATAGTCGACAGTTACAGGAGAAACTTCAGCAGTATGACGTCCTTTCCAGATATAACCCTAACTATCATTACTCCTTGGATCAACTTTGACCTTGAAGATTTAGCGGTTCTGTTTCACTGTGATGATTTTTGTTGGTTCCCTGCAATCTAAGGCAATTTTAGAAAGTCATAGCTAGCATTATTCTTATGAGCAAGATGATAATAGTAGATAGATCAAAATGTGGGAAAATTATTGCATGATGTTGTTTGTGGTCTCTACCAAATTGGTAGGGACCTTGCCAAAAAAGGTGAAAGGGACAGGTTTAGATTCCAACAGGTTGTGCTTTTTTCACTCTGAATGAGTTTTTGCTTGATGGTGCATCAAACAATGATAACCCTTTCGCACTAGGAATGCCTAGGGAGTTCCTGGTATACAGAGGAATACTTTAAAATTAAACACAATAAAGTATCGGCACCATCAATTTGCCTCTTTCACAATGAATTTGGTATTATTTTGAAGCTTGCACTTTACTCTAGTTTGAGCACTTGCTTGTAGACATTTGACTTGTGACTTTATCAAATAGGGTTTTGAATTTCTGAAATTGCTTTTCATTAGCAGGGACATATACTTATTTGCACATGAACATGTTTTGTTTATCTGTTTTCCTAAGTTTACAATTTGTGATTTCTTAATAAATATCCATAACAAAACTAGACATATTTTTAAAATCTGAATTATGATACAACATAAAATAATAAACTGAATTTGAATAAGTTTGCGGAGCTATTTTATTCAAGCAGTTTGAAATAGAAATCATTTGTAGACTAGTCTATGATTAATTTGTATTCAAAGTTGTTTTGGTATTTTAGC
>JXSR01S042668.1:64557-80961 GCA_000969725.1 Ophiothrix spiculata | reverse complement strand
ATTTTTGTTTTACTTCAGAGCATGTTTTGTATTTATTGGGTCAATTTTTTTTTTCTTGCAGTGAGTGGTTCCTATTATCTGGCTCTTTTGGATGATGTGTTTGATCAGGAAGTATACCGTGGCGATGTTGCTAAGGAAAGACCGTATCGTCTACGTATGTGGTGGGGCGATTGTTTGTACTGGGAACCCGAAGCCAGTGAGTATAATCTTATAGTCCAAACAGTAATTTCTTGGACAAATTACGTAAACAAAACTCTAGGACGCAGGGCTCTTTTGTTTGTGAATGGAACTCTTCCGTGGATTTTAGTTTACATTATCCAATAAATTTTAGTTAAAATTGCAATCTATAAGGGAAACTGTAAGGCTTGTTATGATTACTTACTTCAATACCCTTAATTTTTCCTGAGTGATAAGGGCCAATATTTGGTATCCTCGGGATACTTTATTCCCAGGCCTTACTCAAGTTTTCTCGTCCTATGTAACCACCAACCTAACAATTTGTCTTTTAGAGCTTAAAAGTGCAATGATTTATTAAATGAACACCAATAAGTATTCCTGTAAGGATTATTTTCTTATTCATAGTAGGCACTTCAGGTGAAAAATTATCCAACTAAAAATTCATTATATTTCTCTATTTGCTGAAAAGGGAACTTTCAGCTTCAAAAATCTTTTTGAATTTTTGAAATCGGACCTTCCGTTGAGGAGATATTACAATTTGTATGCAGTTTGATAGTGCTTGTTTGGAGAACAGATATGTCAAAGGTCAACTCTTTTATTTTCTTTATATTGGCATGGCACCAAGATATTACAGTCTCAACAAATATTTTTGATCATATCTTTAAAAGTTTTTATTGTACAAGCTTCAAACTTTCAGAGTATGTTGCTTACATTATGTGCTTAAAATGTTGAGTTATACATCATAAAATGGCTAATTTTCATAATTAATTACTTAATTAGCTGTATTTTCCTGATTTCCCAACATGTTATCAGAAATCTAGATCACAGAACTCCACACCCGTTTAATATATTGACTTCAAACTTTCCATATAAGTTGCTGGTAGTGTTAGCTTTGAGTACTAAAAACATTTTTAAGTACCTATGCATCTGATTTGCATAATTAATGACATAATTATAAAAACTACATTAGGCACTTCAGTTACCTGTTAAATAATGGGTGAACGGCTGAATCCAAATAAAAGTATATATTTCTGGGAGCGGATTTGCATACTAAACATGATGGTGAGGTCATTTTCAGGTTTTTGACCCCAAATTGTATGGGAAAGTTAACTAAATTGTGCTTTGGTGAAATTCTGAACTATTTTACTTGTAAAAATCAAGAATTCAATATCTAGGAACGCATTTCTCAATGTTTTGATTTTTTTAAAACTTTTTGAAATATTGCCAAAAATAGGTCAAAAAGTGTCATGTTTTGTCGCAAAATGGTGGCAGCGGTGGGATTTTTGACATTTTGGACTAATTTTTGACAATATCTCAAAAACTTGGCAATATTTTAAAAAGTAAGAACAAAATCAAAAATTTGAGAAATGCGTTCTTATAGGTATGGCTTTCCCGATTCTAAAAAGTAAAAATAGTTCGAAACTTTTGGCCAAAAAAACATGATTTTAGGGCCAAATATACACATTTTTAGTCCAAAAATGACATCATCATCATGTTCAGTATGCAAATCTGCTTTTAGAAATATATACTTTTATTTGGATTTAATTATTACTTACTGAGTTACAGAGAAAAAAAAAATTCTGAAAACAAAGGGCTACCAGGGCGCTGCCCTATATATCAGAGATACAGACATTCAGAAACGGCCATTTCAGCAATTTTCATGAATTTGTGATATTTTGTGTTTTCATAAACGACAAATTGGGCCATATTGTTAGACATTTTTGTGTCAAGATTATAATGACAAAATGGGCAACATTATGTGACATTTTACGCGCATTTTATTTTATAAAGGACAAAATTAACCATAAATCTGTTTATTTTATTTTGTGTTTATATGATAAAAGGAGTTTCATGTGTTGTCAATTTTTAAATTACGGAGTGGGTAATATTGCGTGACATTTTGTGTATCTTATAACTTACAAAATGGGGTTTCTGTGTCTTCCATTTTTAAATGACAAAATGGTCCACATTTTGTGACATTTTGCGTGATAAAATGTGTAATATTTAACGATATTTTAGGCGGTTTTCTTGTTTTTCTATTGATAAAATGGGATTTCCTTATATCATGGATCACTGCCGTTGAGTTAACATGTTTTCACCCCAATGTACACAAAGAGTTGTCAACTTAAAAATGCGCACGAAAAGGTGCAGAATTATGCTATAATTTTTCTTTCTCATTTAGGCGCGATGTTTGTGAATGAATCAGGCTGAAAAAATTCTTAAAAATTCTTTGGTATATAGTGATATTAATTTCCCATGTTGCTTGTTGAAATAATTTTCCGTTTCGGAGCAAAACCATTTTGAATTGGTTAAAAATCCATATCTCAGGAACCATACATCTGTTTTTAAAGCAACAAGCACCCAGCGGTAGCTCAACTCTTCAACTTTCCGAATAACTGTATCCCGAATGCGATTGATCTATCACAGCGCGCCGATTTGCATTTTCGTCAACACCCGTAGAACCGCGTGTTTTAAAACCACGCCGAAATTGGTGCCTTCAGACAAGGGAGATATTTATCATTGAATTTCTATGGGCTCTGCAGTGACTGCTGAATTTTTACTTGCTTTCTGAAATGACCATCGCTTAAATCTCACGCGATATTTCCGAACTAAGCAATATTTTTCAAAACTGTTAAAGGACATTTGGGAGAAAATATGATTTGATAACATATTCAGAGAATGAGAAGATCTATGCAGGCAGAGATTGAAAATAATTTTTTTTGTAAAATAAAAAAAAATGTCATCTGTTCAACACACGCAGAGAAGTTCTGTGTAGTGATTTCGTTCACCGATTACGTAACAGGTGATTGAAGTGCCTATTCATAGCCATGATAATTTGCTTTGAGTGATATATATTATATCATAATTTTTCATATCAAACCATCACACATGACTGTTTGTGTTTTGTCCATCTTAACCCTTCCAATCTGACAAATGGCCTTTCCTAAGGAGCTTACAAGAGAACGCTCAGGGGTTCCAATTTGTATTGAATGTATATTAATTCAGTATGGGCTGTATACCCCTATATGGCAATTCAGAACAGAAAGGGTAGTACAATCTTTTTATTGTCTCGCCTGAACTATAAGTTCAGAAGAGACTTAGCAGTCAATATGTCTGTAGGTAGTATGTGTCTGTGTATGTATATATGTATGTGTGTGTGTGTGTGTGTTTGGTAATTTTGGTTAAAGTTTTGACTTAACTTGACAACCGTAACATGCACGATGACGAAACTTAGGGACGTGAAGGGTCTCGGGATGAACTCGCGCTGCAACACTTTTGGGGGTGCGGTCAAGATCAAAAGGTCATTTGAGGTCAAATTTTTAAAATTGCTCAAAAAGTTGACCTGAGGTCATCTGAAATCATTTTGAGGTCAAGCTCATAACTCAGTAACCCCTGACCCCACATGGATTAAACTTAGACCATAGAAAATACTTGACCTAAGGTCAAGGTCAGTCAAAGTCAAAAGGTCATCTGAGGTCAAATTTCCAAAATTGTTCAAAAAGTTGACCTGAGGTCATCTGAGGTCATTTTGAGGTCAAGCTCATAACTCAGTAACCCCCGACCCCATATGGATTAAACTTAGACAATAGAAAGTGCTTGACCCAAGGGCAAGGTCAGTCAAGGTCAGAAGGTCATCTGAGGTCAACTTTCCAAAATTGTTCAAAAAGTTGACCTGAGGTCATCCAAGGTCATTTCGAGGTCAAGGTCAACAAACTGTTCCATTATGATGGATGATAAAGTTGGCGATCAACAAAGTAGGCGGTCGATAACACAGGCGAGACTACTGGTTCGCGAACCATCTTGTTTTTATCATACTGGAGTTTATTATTTGAAGCTCTTTCAATGGGATCATTAAGATTTGAGAGTGATAGACGGCTTGATTTTTAATGTAAAAACCCAGTAAAAAGTAATAAAACTGATTGTTAATCATGCAATATATTTTGTTTTTGTTCATAGATGAGTGGATGAGGAGTGGCTGTACAGCTCTGCCGTCATCAACCTTTGAGAAGACCGTTTGTCAATGTGGACATCTAAGTACATTCGCTGTAAGCTTTTTTCCGCTCGTAACCACTGCTAGGTTTGTGGAGTTGGCCATGTTCTTGAGGTAAGTCTATCAAAAATCAGGGGGAGGTTGCATTTTGTTCATTGTCAGAAAAATAGCAAATGGGGGATGGGCTGAGTAGGATGGGTATGGGATGCAAAATTAAA
The DNA here is from genome assembly GCA_000969725.1 of Ophiothrix spiculata. Lineage (NCBI taxonomy): Eukaryota > Metazoa > Echinodermata > Ophiuroidea > Amphilepidida > Ophiotrichidae > Ophiothrix > Ophiothrix spiculata. The sequence continues at coordinate 76,575 of JXSR01S042668.1, read as the reverse complement.
GGGGGCTTTTGGGAGATGTCGTTTTGCTCCTCTTGGTTGTTAACATTTTTGACACTAAGTAAGCTTTTATCAACTCATAACCACAGCTAGGTTTAAGGGAAATCAGTGAAAAAAAGGGGGGAGACCCCAGAAATTTGCATTTCCAGGAAAATAACAAGAAGGTGTGAGCAGGGAAAGCAAAATCAAGGGGACTTTTTGGAAGACACTTGTTTGCCCTGTTTTTGTTGCTTGCAATTTTTATCCCCCAGGCTGAAGTCAATATCGTGATAGCGCAAGACGTCTGTTCGTGAGTAGGGGTCAAGGGGTGTGTTCCTGTTTGGTTAGGTAAATTTGTTTTGGCTGATCCTTGCAAACCATATGGCCTACACTCATGGTACTTGGTATGTGGGTGGGGCTTGGGTCAAAGATTTCCTTGCCATGGTTTGAGTAATGTTATTTGCATAATTATACAAATATTAAAAATTGATATAATTTGCATAACTTTAATATTGCTAGACCCACCTTTGTAATATTAAGTGAGTGTCTTATGTTGTGCCACCTGATCCCAGCAAAAAATATGCATAATTTAAGTATCTCTGCCAATGAATGGTGAATATTGTTTTTCTTTTGTATTTCAGACCCAATACCAATGCCATTCCATACTGCTTTGTATCGGTTCTTATGGGTGTCTATGTAGTCCTCTTCATCTATTGCTATCTTGCTGATAAACATGATGAGAGAAAACAAGGCCTCATTTATCTCAAAGACAACCAGGCATCGGACCAGCAATAGTAAGTAATAGCAGGACCAATGAACTTAAATCAAGAAGCTGGTGCTTGTTGCCATTCCTGGAGCAAAGTTATTGTACCTCCGGATGTTCGGAGATTGGCCCGGATATGATCAGAGATTGGCCCGATATCCAGGCAGATTGTGTAAATACTAACCCTTACAACACCGAACCTCACAAAATCCCATTCCACAAAATCAAGAAAATCACCTAAGTCCAAATACGTCATAGACCGGAGTTAGCTATGATCACGAAATCGCTGCCATGGCAGCGCCTGCTCAGTGGCTTTACGTATTGGGGCATGGACTGGGGTGTGGGAGGTCCCAGGATGAAAAACCACCCATTTTTAACATGTAAATTTCTGAGGAAAACAAAGAGGTGCTTAAAAGTCAAGTGTTAGGGTTAACTTGACGCATGCAGTGTGTGTATCTTATTTCACACGTTACCAGTGCCTGCGTTTCAAGCAGTGTGTACAATGTATTGTGACTTGTTCTGATTAAGTTACACCAGTTTTCCTCAGACTGTTTCAATGAGACTCTGAACTGTGGCACACAGAGCCGTATAAAATACCGGAGGTATAATAAATCATCCTCCATGAGCGACAATACGAGATGGCCACCATCGCATAAGATTTATACGACGGACAAATTAAAATGGTGCGGAGCATCACTTCTTTATAATTTTTTTTATGAGCAAGACACATCTTAATGTCATTTGAAAGTTTTGCTGCTGTAGCTTTTGTCTTGGTGCAGTTGAGCTCATTCACCTAAATTAAAGGGGTATTAGACATGTTCAGCATCATCCCAAAACTCTTTTCCAGACATTGCGGGTTTTTACTTCATTAGAATTTTATCTGCTGGTGAAATATGTTCTCTATGTTCAGTAGTAACTGTCAATAACAACAACATGTATTTAGGATACTATTAAACAATGTAATATAGCATTTACACAAAATATGAATAATATAAGCAAAGTTAAAACAAGAAAGTCTTAGGATTTTTCTTAAACACCTCCACTGATTGAACAGTTCTCATGTGTGGTGAAAGACACTGGTGAAAGATTGTTCCAAGCTCGTGCTGTGCAGACAGCAAAACTACGATCTCCAATGGCAAGGTTTGTCTTTGGGACAACCAAATGAGTTGTATCCGTGGAAGACCTTAAAGCACAGGCTGGAACATACACAGAAAACTGTTCAGCCAGATATGGTAGGGGCTAGGTTGTTAAAAGCCTTAAATACATAAAGAACAATTTTGAAAACAATTCTTTGCTTCACTGGCAACCAGTGTAGTTCTACAAGCAGTGGTGCAGCCTCAGTTCTTCTTCCAACTGCATAAACAAGACGGGCTTATATATCTTAGGCAGATAATATAGTAAACAGGCTATTACAATAATCGAGTCTAGAAATTACTAGGCCACGCACTGCATGATGGCAAATCTCCTGATCTATAAACCAAAGTACCAAATATACAACATTGAGATGTGTCTTGATCTATAAATCAAGTACGAAATATTGAGAAAATTTTGACCAAAACCTTCAGAAATGTCAATTATAATTTTGTCTTGCATGTTGATCTTGGGTATGGGACTATTAAAGTGTGTATTGATATAATCAGGAAAGAGATTAAATTTCATTTGTAAAACATTGCTTTTACTTCATAGATTGCAGATAAATCAAAAGAAATTTAAAAAAACGTAATTGAATCAGCTAATAATATAAAGTCAATTTCATGATTTCAACAGGGGGCCGTGTTTTTCGTTGTCGACAATACGAATTAATAATGGAAGAATTGTTGACAAAGATAATTAATTATGCTAGGAAATCTAAATATTTTGATTTATAGGGGGTTAATTTCACAATTAAACTTTGCTTGCTTCCAATATAACAGCTGACACTTCAAATGATGTACAAATCGTGAAATGTCTGAAAATGGTTTGGGAATGATGCTGAACTTGTCCAATGACCCTTTAACGAGCATGACAAATTTTAAATTACATTACTTCTCAACCCTTTTAAGGGCACAGTTAACCCCTCATTTTCTGAAATATTTTATGCTTTGTAACTCAGCAACCGATAAGTAAATCCATATAAAAGTACATATTTCTAGATGTGGATTTTCATGTAGAAGATGATGGTTTGGTCAGTTTTTAGACCAAAATGTATGATTTTGTTCTTGGACCATTAATTTGTAAACAACCTAACTAAATTTTGAAAAAATAAAAGTTGGACCACTTATGCTTTTTAGAATCTAGAAACACATGTCTAGAAATGCATTTCTCAAATTTTTGATTTTTGACTTACTTTTTGAAATATTGGCAAAAATAGGCCTAAAATAGGCCAAAAATGACAAGTTGCCGAGTTACAAAGCGTAAAATATTTCAGAAAATTAGGGGTTAACTGTGCCCTTAAAGGAAAGAATTTCATTTCTACAAGTTGAATCCATGTATGTTTTGTTAGCTCTGGATTAAAATGGTTCATAGGAAAAAAGAAAATTGATGAAAATGAATTTAGTCTGATGTGTGACGTCTGATTATTTCAAAAATTTTGCAATTTTTAGACAGTAAGAAACAAGCATGTTGATTGTATTTTATTGCAGTTATGAGATCACAGTGGAGACTGGTTTCCGCACGGGTGCTGGGACGACGGCTAGAGTCAGCATAGTATTACATGGGGATGATGGACATTCTGAAACTAAGGAACTTATCTGTGACGATGGAAGACCATTGTTTGAACGCAATTCAAGGGACAGATTCATCATTAGGTATGTACAAAACATGGCTAGTAAAATGGATTTTAATTAAATCAATCAATGTTTAGTTTTAATGCACTGGTTTCTACTGAAACTTAAATGTTATGCAAGTTGTTCAACCTTTGATTAATGTATTAAGGACAAATGCTTTGTAATGTTAGAAAGTTAACCTTTCATTCTGCCATTATTTAGCAGTCAAGCTCTATTGGTAAGGTGCTCGCTTCCAGAGCAGAATACCTGTTGCTATTGAGTTGTGTGAATTCCCTTGTACAAGGAATTCACTGCCAATTTTCTCACTATAACCCATAACCCTGGCAGTTTTGTGCCCCTATCTGAAATGAGCTGGTCTATACAATGTGCACAATAAATCATAAGTATTTTGTACCAATTTATTTTTGGCTTTTCAGATTTAGACCATGATGGGAAATTAACATTTCTTTTACTCAAACTTCATATAAATTAATTTCCATCCCATCCATTCAGTGTACAAGATATCCTTGGTGAAATCTATTTGATTAGTGTTAGTCTTTTTAGAGTTTGGCCTTTCTTTTACTCACCTTTTTGTTGTTTTATTTCGTTCCTTTACAGTGTACCAGAGAGCCTAGGTAACATCTACAAGGTGTTAGTTTGGCATAATAATGGCGGAATCTCGCCAGGCTGGTATCTCAGTCTTATTGCCGTCAGAGACTTAATGACGAAGCATTAATGGTACTTTACTTGCTAGTCTGGCCTTTCTTTTACTCACCTTTTTGTTGTTTGATTTCGTTCATTTACAGTGTACCAGAGAGCCTAGGTAACATCTACAAGGTGTTAGTTTGGCATAATAACGGCGGGATCTCGCCAGGCTGGTATCTCAGTCGTATTGCCGTCAGGGACTTGGATGACGGGGCATAAATGGTACTTTACTTGCGAGTCTGGCCCTTCTTTTACTCACCTTTTTGTTATTTTATTTCATTCCTTTACAGTGTACCAGAGAGCCTAGGTAACATCTACAAGGTGTTAGTTTGGCATAATAACGGTGGAATCTCTCCAGGCTGGTATCTCAGTCGCATTGCCGTCAGAGACTTGATGACGGGGCACAAATGGTACTTCATTTGCGAGAGATGGTTTGCTGTGGAAGAAGATGATGGCAGGATAGAACGCTCTATTGATGTCTTGAAAGAGGGGGTTGGGTTTCAGAAGGTAAGCTGACAAAAACATCCCTTTTACATTTGACTTGAATTGGTATAGAGACAACTGACATAAATATAATGTTTAAGTCTGCCCATAATTTGCATGTTGAGAACTCAAAGCAAAATAATGAGAAAAAGTATACTTTAGGTCCCATCAAAAACTTCCACGACCTTACCCTAACTCACTATGACCAGACCCTAATCCTAAACATACCCTAACCTAAACCCTAACCCTAAAATTTTGGGTGGAACCTAAAGTTTATTTGGTCCAAATTATCTGTCTGCCTTGCTCCTCCCCAACCAGGTGTCAAAAATGTTTTGTGCTGGTATCGTAGTAGGTTGAGAATGGCAGTTACTATACGGTATCTCATAAATATTTATTAGGAAACCACGAAATACAATTGGTCAGTTAACCCTGATGGGCATGCCATGACTGTGTTTTGCCTACTTCCCCGAAGTGTGCGTAATGCCCACACAGGGAAAAAATTGAAAAACTACCACACCCCTACTATCGCACCCACGTAATTATATCACTTATATAAGTTAAACATTCATATGGGACCGAGAAGAACTGCCATTTTGGATGATTTTGATGTGTTTTAAAACATCACATTTAGCGAATATTTATGAGGTATAGTAAAACAGATACAACATGATTTATCAATTTTCACTACTTCCCTCTATACCATGTTGTATTTGTATACTCCCTCCCCCACCCCTTTCCAACAGCAAAATACACAGTATAGTGGAGTCAGGCCAAACTGTGAGTTCAGCCTTAACACTAAGTAAATGGAGATTTCCCCCAGACATTAACAAAAAAACTTTAATTTTAACTTAATCTGTATCTAGATACCTTAAGAACTGTATACATATTATAGTAGCACAATTTATCTTTGGGTACAAAACAATGACGTGTACATGGCAGTTGTTTGTCATACAATGCAGTTGCGTAACCAAGGGGGTGTGGCCACACACTCAATGTTTTATAAGCTGGTCGGATGAGGTCATCTGTAAATTTGTACCACTGTTGGAAATCTTTTATTGAATAAGATTTGTTCGTTTTATTTTGAAGGACAATGATTTGATTAAAATTTGATACAAATTCAAAAGTTGACATGAAACTTAGATTAGTTGTGTGTGCCCGTGTGAGACCCTTTTTACCCCCATTTTGAATGCCTGGCTTTGCCACTGATATTATGCATTTTATATTAAAAAGTCATTAAGAAGCTTTATTTAAGGTGTATTTTCATGAGGTTTTTTTTTTTAAATGAAGTTGATTGATTGCTTTTGCAAGTTGTATTTAACAAGAATTTCTTATCATGTTTTGTAGGCATTCTGGGCAAAAGGAGCACAATACTTTGCCGACTATTACATCTGGAGTTCTGTCTTCACCCGGCCACCATACAGTGTATTCACACGAGTGCAGCGCCTCACATGTTGCCTATCCATATCGATGGGCTTCTTGTCTATATGTGCTTTACGATATTATCTTATGAATGATGAGGTACGCATTATTTTTTTAATATTCTGTTTTATTGTTTAGAACATGCAATTAATAACTTGGAGTAAATGCAAGGAGGTTAATAATTTTATTATTTGATATTTAGAATGAAATAAATCAATACAAGTTTTGATGTTCTTTAATTGTGGAAAATTAGTGGCACTTTGTGGAACTGTGTTTTTCAATTCCGCATGAATTTGTGGACTAATTTGTTTCTTTGAATATTCTGAAAAATATACACTGTAGAAGGTACAAACTTAACTAGCAGATCTGAGTGTTACTGAATTTCACTATTGAATTTCATATAAAAGTCCAAATATGTTGTATACAGTGTTTTATACAGATACCGAAAAACCTGGGGTGATAAAAATGATAACATAACAGTTGGTCCTCAAACAATTCTACCAAGCAGCTAAATATTCTATAAATTTAGAGTTCTATCCTCCCTGAGTGAAAATCAATGTGAATTTGATACAAAATCCTAGGGTGAATTCCAGTATTTGGAAAAGCCGGATAGTAATGATATGGAAATGATAGTATTATATATAAAAGTCTTATCAGTTTATTTTCAGCTGTGAACCAGCGCTAACTGTACTGTTAAACGGGATGGTCCGATTTTTATCACTCTTTCCTTGAGAGTTATTAACATATTGCATTTATCTGGGGTTTTTTTTGACAGGATCTTGTTTTGGGTCTTGTGGATGTATCAGGTGAAGCCGTAGCCATTGGAATCGTCGTTGCTCTCCTTGCTATACCCATCAACTTCCCCATCATCATGCTCTTCAGAAGAGCAAAGGTAAGGGGATTTTGTTAGCAAGCATAGTAATAACCCCACCCATGTGGAATCCTACAAAATCTTACAGTAGAATTGAAGAAAATAGTCTCTTAGGCTGCGATCACATAGAACTTTGGGTATACGGTGCACGTTTTCACCTGGGCACGCGTATAGATTCAATCGAACACGTGTATTTGATGCTAGTGGGTCACATAAGAGTGCACTATTCGAAAAAACGTATAGCTTGCCGTGGCTGTATAAAATATAGACATCGAATAGCGTATAGCGAATACTGTATACCGTATACTTCTATGTGATCGCAGCCTTACAGCAGAAAATGTAGAAAATAGTGCAAAAAGTTCAAATACGTCACAACCAGGAAATCTATACATCATATTCATCGAATTGCTGCCCTGGTGCCTTAGTGTGGCTTGGTGTTGCTGAACATTGGATTGAGATGTGAGGGGTTCCAGGTTTGAGTCCCGTGTGAAATAGGGATTTTTGGCCTCTGTAGGTTAGGGTTAATAAAGCATTGATTGTTATTTTAGTTCTTGTCAACTGGTCAAATGCCCCTTTATCATGCCATGAAGAGCCAAGGCAAAACTTTAGGATTGTTTTGGTAAGCTTAGTATTAATAAGGTATTAGTATACTTGGTATTGGTATCCTACTATACCGGTCCACTTCCCCCATCATCATATGGTCTTCAGAAGGGCTTCAAAATATCACATGCCAGCTAGGCCTATTGTAGAACAGAGCAGTATTCAGAATTTGTGTTATGATGATTGTGCCTGATAGCCTAGGTGTGGTTGATGACCAAAGTTATCTTATCCCTAAGCCCTAGCTCTTAACCTGGTTTCAGACTTGCCTGTCGTGTGGTCGTACGACCAGCGTGAAGTCCAAAATTTAAAGTGGGCAAACTCGACCTTGTCGCATCTCCTTGCCATACGACAAGCCGTGATGGTCGCAACGACACAATATTTTGAGTTGGAATAATGCGACAGACCATTGCGGCAATATGCAAATGTGTTGTGCTACAGCACAACTCAAAATTGCAAAATGTTTGGTCGTATGCCGCAACGAGAGCTACTGTGAAACCACCTTTAGTGCTGAAAACACTACAGCAGAAAGTCAAGAAAATAACCACAAACAGATACTATATGAGCTGCATGGCTGCATATTGCTAGACAATATATTATCTAGTGGCATGGAATTTCCATGCCATGATTGTATTCTGTAATATAAGGCATTACTTCTTGGAGAAGTGCGGAAAGCATTGTGTGAAATCTTCATTTTTGTCTCGCCTTAAAACTGTATGCCCTATGTTGATGATATTTGGTGAGTGGGTAGGGTTGGAGCTGAACTGGCCCTGCGTATAATTTGAACGCAAAATATGCTAATTAAGTACCTAATTTGCATAATTTATGCATAAAATGGTTTAAATGGCATATTTTACAAACTGTGTACCCTACATGCATGAAATTTGGTGGGTAGGTGGGGATAGAGTGTGCTTGTGCCAACTGTGCAATTTGCTTACTTTTCAACTTTGTCCGATTCCAAAGTTTAAGGTGTCAAATTGCTCGTCTTGGACCAGTGATCAAAAGTGTCAATGGTGACCCCGTCGTCTGACCACTCCTTTGGGGTCAAAGGTCAAAAGAAAGGTCAAATTTTCAACTTTGTGTGAATTCAAAAGTTTAGGTGTCAAATTGTTCGTCTTGGACCACCGGTCAAAAAGGTCAAAGGTAACCCCGTCGTCCGACCTTTCCCTTTAGGTCAAAGGTCAAAAGAAAGGTCAAATTTTCAACTTTGTGTGAATTCAAAAGTTTAGGTGTCAAATTGTTCGTCTTGGACCACCGGTCAAAAAGGTCAAAGGTAACCCCGTCGTCCGACCTTTCCCTTTAGGTCAAAGGTCAAAAGAAAGGTCAAATTTTCAACTTTGTCCGATTTCAAAGATAAGGTGTCAAATTGTTCGTCTTGGACCAGCGATCAAATGTTTCAGTGGTGACCCCATGTAGCAATCAATTAAGACAGCGCTTTATACGTATACCCAACTCCTACCCTACCCTACTCCACCCCACATTACAACTGAATAAAAGTAGGCGGTCAATTCAGTAGGCAGTCGATACGCAGGTGAGACTACTGGTTCGCTAACCATCTTGTTGATAGAAACGTCTACTATTGGTAATACACCATCAGACTGTTTTGTATTTGTTCCTAATCTTGTGGGTACATTTTTTTTTTTTTTTTCATTTTTTGTTCGCAGGTGAATTATGAGCCAGAAAAGCCCGAGATTTTCTCTGGGATGAGAGCATCGGAGATATATGGTGACAGTAGCCCAGGTAATAATTAATTAGATGTCATGGTTTGGGAATATCATCTGCTAAGATACTGAATTTGTTTAAAAGGGAACCGACTGTGGAAATCAAAATTCACACAATTTCCTTGAATTGTTTTTTTTTTTCAATTTGTCTTCAAAATATTAGGTAGGCCCTGTATTGATAATCATAGAGTGAACCCTGTAAATTAATTATTTTAGCATTAGTTCAATTAAATATTTTACTTTGCCCTTCATGAATTTGAAATTTAAAACTTTGTGTCTACATTTTCATTTAATTTAATAAAAAAACTTTCTTAAATTGTACTGAGATCAAGTGTATTTTAGCACCAGTACTGATCACAACTTTCCTGTTTGAATGATCTGAAGTATACCTTTTTTGAAAAGTGATTTTGAGACTTGATATTTGTCTACCTTTTCTAGAGTATGATCATGAGAAGATCATGAGAGGAGAGAGTTGGGATTCCGGTATGATGGATCAACAGACTGCTATCACGTTGCAAAATCTACAAGCATGGGCTAAACAGAAATGGAGAATTAAAAACAAGGTGAGTTGGGGTTTTGTGGCAAGATTCTATGAGGTATTTGTTGCATGAACTTGTCTTGGCAACTTGCCTTAGCCAGTTACCAAATGCTAATGTCACTTCACAGTTTTGTTGTAGATTTGTTGTCCTGTTTGTTTACTGCTTGGGCTGAGTTGCAAGGATTTTGTCTTTTTTCAGCTTTGTCACTTTGATAATTGAATTCATTTGTTGCCTTGCTTTGTTAATTTGATATTGTTGCTTGCTGCTACAACAATGGAAAGTGTCAAAGGTGCAAATTTAGCTGAAAGGAAAAAGAGTGTAAAACAAATTGATTTCTAATCAAAATCCCTTTAACTCTGAGCAAGACATCGGGAAAAAACTTTGTGCATGTATAAGTAAAACTATTTTCTGTGAATAGAGGCATGGTGAAATTTTCTGTCAATTAAGCAATCAAATGGATTCAGATGTTAAAAAATATTTAGTTTTCCTTTTGATATATCATTATGAAAGATATTTCCATCTTTATATTGAAAATGACTAGTGGTGTTCCATTCACTGCTCTGGATTACAAATTAGCATAAGATGTTTAAATTATTACCTTCTAATGTATCTAGAACAGGTATGTTAAAAATAGGAATCTTAAAAACTCTTTTTGATCTCTTTGTTTCTGCTAAGTACGGATCGCCATATTGTTTGTCACTTTTTATGCATGAGCCTAGCATTGTTATAGAAGTATGTATCTAGTTCACAGTTGAATGACCAATTTGCCAAAAATGACATAAATGTATGTGAACACACTGTTTGTATGTCATAACAAGGTTTATGCACATCGACTGTGAAGAACTAAGCTTTTTTTTCAAGAAAATTTCTAACTCAGTTCTATGTGCACCAACAAGATTCTCTTAGGGCGTGATCACACCTAGCTAGTTTAATGTAGGGACGTGGAGTCGACCCTACATCGAACCCACTTCTCAGTGTAGTGTGATCACAAAATAAGTGGTTTTGACTCTACATCGAACCCACATTAAAAATGTGGAGCGAGACCACCTTCATGAGGTAGTTTCGACCCCAGGAGGTGGGTTAGATTTTGTAATGTGAACACGACAATGTGGATTCAGATCCACATATACAGGAAGTAACAAGTACTTTCCTATTGTGTGTGTAATATTGATCTTATGTCAATATCTCTGACTGCTACATGCAAAGCATATCATATAGCATATAATGTAGAGTCATGAAATTAATTTGGTTACTTATTTATAATTGGTATATGAAAAGAAGTTTTTAGTTAAAATTTGATATTATTGAGGTGCGATTGTTAAATATGAAACGTTGTTGAATTGACTCAAAAGTATTTTTATTATAATCCTTTTTATCCCTGTAAGAAATGTTAAAATAGGGCCTACAACTGTACTTTTCTCCTTCACCATAACAAATAGTTCACAAATAACTGTAGTAACCTGAGTAACAACACACAATTAAATGCCTCATGTTTTCAAAAATCGAATAGGGCCTACTTTATATTACAATCTTTAGTATTTTGCCAAACATGATGAAGTAAAATAGTCTTAACATCATGAACATTCTTTACTTCAGTGTGTTGTTATCACATCCTGGTAAGTGGACTCGCTCCACTTACCAGGATGTGAAAATCACAACCCACTTTTAATCCACTATGTGGGTATAGGTGTGAACACAAAACTAATGTGGGTCGACTCCACATTGGATCTAGGTCGACCCCACATATTTGTGATGTGAACACGCACTTATTTGTCTAAATCCTTAAACCAAACTGATTTATTGGAAAAGTCCTTATCCATCCTCCATTTCCTTAGATCATTAATATATAATGTTTTGATTTCTTTCAGCAAAACTCCATGTTCCCTCCCAACAAGGTAACCCCTATAGAGATGACGGTGCCAGGAAGCGAGACCACCGACCAGCTGTCAGACCAGCAGTCCATATTCGACTTTGGTAGCCTCAGCAGTTTTGACATCTCCGATAGCGGACTCAGTTCCTCTTATAATCATAGCTTGAATGGCTTTCATCATGTGTGCGTACCTCGTCATAAGCGGGTCAATAATCCCAAGATATGGCTGCCGTCCTCCTTTCTCTACATCGCATGGGGGATCTGCTTTGGCATTATTATATTCTCGGCTGTCATTACTAGTGTTCTTGGTTATAGGTAAGTTTGGCATTT
>JXSR01S042667.1:6584-18611 GCA_000969725.1 Ophiothrix spiculata | reverse complement strand
GTTCTCGTTCCTAGGCCTAGCTAGATGTACATTGTATTCAAATGAAAGTTCCTGGTTGAACAGACTTTGCAACCTGATTATATACTTCTCTTTTAACCAGAAAATCACAGAACCAAACATTTCTACAAGAAATTCAATTTTGATAGGGGTGATCTTAACCCTAACAGAACCAGATCTCACTTTAGAAAATCATGATAATGCGCTAAGTCCAGATACGTTAGAGACGGGGGTTATATGCAGGGACCAAATCGCTGGCCGGGCAGCGTCTCCGTGGTGGCTTGCTACGGGTATCACTCACTTGGGAAACGGGAGGTCCCTGGTTCGTATCCTGGTGAAACACACATTTTCCACCATCCTTCCCTTTTCGAGGAGATAGGCTCGAAACTAGAAAAGTTAAATGATCAGTTAGGGTTAAGGATTAACAGTGGATCATGAATTGACCCTTTAAATCTACAATAACCCTAGCAGACCCTTCTCCTAAATATAATACCTCATACAATGAAGAAAATAGACAAAGTCCGATAACATTATATGCAAGAGATGTGTAAGCACCAAATCGCTGCCAGGAACTGCTCGGTGGCCTATTAATAATTATTGCTTGACTTTGGAATGGGATGCAAGAGGCCCAAAGTTTTAATTCTGCTTGACTGCTAGCATTCTTATAAGAATTTGGATGACCTAGTTTTATTTGACAAAGGTAAGGGTTAGACTGTTTTCATATCATAAAAATTATTTCCAATGAAAAACATTTGTTTTAAAAGCAAATTTTAACAGGATATGATTTTGAAAAGAGACAATCAAAACCTCACTTTATTTACAATGTAATGTAGCCATTCTTGTTGCAGGTATGATCAGAAAAAATAACTGAAAAAATACCAGAGTCTTTTCAGTTCCATTCATACGTTTTACCTTATATCAAATAATGGTTTGATATTAAATTCTATTGTGATAATTAAGAAATTCCTCAACTTATTCCTACCCAAGCTAAGTGTCAGGCTGAGTATCTGCGTCGTGGACTCTCAAAATTCTGAATGTTGTTGCATTTCTTGTAACATGCTTTAACTTTAGTTCCATAAGACTAATAAGATTTTGGTCCTAGTGCTATTCCGAAGTGCTAATCTTATACCCTTCTTCTCCTCACACTGTTTTAATGCTAGATAAAATGATGGCAATTGTATTTCAAGTTCAAGTTCAAGTTTATATCACACTTTTTTCTTGTACACTGTATATAGACTGAAGCACTCCCAACAAACAATCATCTTTTCACTGAACCATATGTGACTTGCTCCAACAAAATCCGGACAAAGTCGCCACAACACTTGATTTACAGCCCAATGAATATGCCACAAATCAATAGAAAACATAAGAATTTTCAATGAAAATATTGATTTTTCAGTGGCAAAAGGTTGAGCAATGTTGATAAGTGAGTACATCATTTTAAAGCTTGTAATTTCAGCATTTTTAATATGGGCAAATCAGTCAAATGATCAATCAATCAATCAATGATACACAGTACTTGCATGACATGCATACCCCATTAAGGAGTCTATTCGTACAGGGGACCAACGGCTTTACGTGACTTCTGAACCATGGAGCAAGTAAAGTTTCTTGCCCAAGGAAACAAGGAGACGAAAACTGCCCGGCCCGGGGCTCGAACCCACAACCACTGTATTACGAGACCTGTGCTCTAACCGCTCGGCCACGCTCCCCTCTTTTCCCGACTTTGTCCAGGTTTTTTGGGAACAGGTCACATATGGCTCTAGGCCTCTTCAGATGCAGAGTATTTAATGTGGACACAACTACTGCCACAAATTGATTGAATTGCAAACCATGCAAACAGGCAATGGCGAAGGCATTCTGGTGACTAAACCAGGGACACTTGTTGAGCATTAGACTAGTTTGATTATAGAACCCTTGTTTTTCCGGTGACAAACCAATAGGAGGGCTATTCTACCAAGTCCAGTAATCTAAAAAGCCACTTTACTACCTACCCAAGGTGAGATCAGTGGGCTATCTATATAGAACTCTGGGTTTTCTAGTAGTCAGTGGATGGGTTATAATGTGATAGTGGATTTGTATTGCGGATAGTTTCACCGAAAGAACCAAAATTCTATGGATCGGACTACATTAGACCGCAAGAATAGAACACCCGAAAGATCTCTAGTGTCGCTTTATGTAGTAGTTCTTGGAGCCAAATAATGACCCCCCCCCCCCTTCACACACACATTTACAGCCTAGTTTACGGTTTGGACAGGTCTTTGCATGCCATGGCCTAACTGTGCAAGAATGTCTAATTTTGCTACATAGAACCCTTTTAATATTGTTATTTCACAAATTTAGATATCTGCAAAATTATATGAACTGCATTGACCCTGCACTTTCAACAACATGTCATTCATATTCAATTCAAACTGTAAAGGTCATTGGTTTTAAAATGAAATGTTTTGATTTGTTCTTATCTTAACAAAATATTATCAGTATTTAACCATGATAACTGGTGATTCCTGACCTATCAAACGTTTCAGGGTAATTGAAGCATGTATCTATTTCATCAGACTCTTACTCATCGAAAACACAATACGAAGCAGTGCTGTCAAATATTTCATAGAAGGATGACATGGAACAAGTAGCCGAGAGGTTACAGCACGGGACTCGTAATCCCGTGGGGGGGGGGTACTCAAGTTTGGTTTTGGTAGGGGTGTGCAGCTGGGAAATTTGAAGTACCACCCATGTATACCAATTTTCAAGAAAAAGGGATTCATCCATATACCAAATTCCCCGAATTTTGAGTCAAATTTTTACAAAAATTTATGCTAATTTGGCTCAAATTTCCTAATTTTTGTATTAAATTTAGAAAAAATTCAAAAATTTGCGCCATTTTGGCGCAAATTTTAGAAAATTTTGAAATACAGACCCATCAAAATACCACATTTTGCAAGAAAAAAGGACCCATTGGCATACCAGACAGCCTGATTTTACTACCCAAGTTTGCGGTACATCCCCGTAACCACTTTTGTTCTAAGTACCATCCCCCGGCTCGAAGTAGCACTGTTGGTCGGGCCATGTCTCCTGTTTCCCTGGGCAAGAAACTTTACTCTTATTGCTCCATGGTTTGGAGGTCACGTAAAGCTGTTATTTGGTCCCTGTTAGGTGCACCTGAATTATTTGTTTTTTGTTGATTAAATAATCATTTATTTAAGAAACTTAATTATTGAAATCTTTGATTGCAACAGAAATGGATTTTTTCCTAAAGGAATTGTTTTTGTAATTTCCAATATGGTAATAATAGGCAATTGATTGCATGAACAGAACATCAGATGATGGGAATTTCCATAATTATATATATATCAATTTTAAAATCAGTTTGGGAATTCCAAATTGCTTTAAAAGGGGTTTGTGTTTATCTTACATTGTAACTGAACTTTGGGAAATTCCAAGGGTGCTAAAAACTGTACATGACAACGTGGGGGAATTTTATGTGGAAACTTTTGCCTGGACTGGGTGATTTTTGAGGAGAAGTAAAAACTCTGTTGAAGTTGGCTGGGATAACTTGATTTTGTCAGATGGAGTTATACAGATGAATGGAAAAAAGACTTTGTCTTTGGAGTTAGCGATATACTTGAGATCAATTTGGAGTTAGCGATATATTTGAGAATAATTGACGTCTAAGAGTTATATTTATTATCAAAGTGGACAATTTACATACCAACTTCTGATACACTCTTAAAAAGAAAGGATCAAATTGATCCCATAAAGTATCAAATATGAGCTTATCCTTTTTTGGATCAAATTTTATCCTTTTTTGGATCAAATTTGATCCTTTTTGGATCAAAAAGGAGTGTATTTGATCCGAAAAGGATCAAATTTGATCCCAAAAAGGATCAAATTTGATCCCAAAAAGGATAAGCTCATATTTGATACTTTATGGGATCAAATTTGATCCTTTCTTTTTAAGAGTGTACAGTTACAGTTACACATCAAGTTTGATCAAACCAGAATATCTTGACTGTTGGTGACCTCTGTGAAGGGGCATAATCCTTTTACAGACCTTTAAAACAGGAATTTCTTCCTCTTTCTCTTTTTCTCTCTTCTTTTTTGCCTTTCCTTGTTTCTTTGTTAAAAATTCAGGGGTTCGATCAAACCTTCTACAATACCTGGGTCCAGGCCCTCGCTAAATGCTTGATTTCATGAATTATTCAAACCAAAATCAAATCGCTTGTCAAATTTGGTTCATTTCAACCTTCAACACTTCACTGTATCTCTTTATAAAGAAAGAAAGAAAGAATTCTTTAGGTTTATAGCCAAGGATAACCCAAGAAAGCCTCTAATGAAGCTTATTTCCATTGGGGTCCTAGATCTTTCTTTAATATTAAGATTTAATGCAGGAGGAAAACCGGAGGACCCGGTGAAAAACCTGCGGAAGCGAACATGGACTGAAAACCAAATGCACATAAAGTGCTGGGCGCGGGACTCGAACCCGGGACCTCATTGGTGCAAAGCGAAGGACATACCGCTACACTAACCCGCTTCCCCAGGAGCATACCGTTGTTGATTCGTGGTGAATCCACAGTTGATATTCAAATTAGCGCGTCACGCACAACACGGCGTTTACAGAAGTGCCTTTACGCAGTACACAAAAGTCGGCGCACTGATCATTGCGCGTCGGGCACTTATAGTATGTTTAAAAGCCCGGTGCTATGGAAAAATTGAAAATGTCCAAGCAGCAAACATTCACAACTTAGCATATTGCTTCAGATATGCAAAATATTTTTATGAAGATCTGTTAAATTGAACACATTTCTAAGAATTTAATTTATACGTTTTCAGGAAGATTTTCGTTGTTGAAAGGTATAACATGCCATAGAGTTGTTCATCGCGAATCAACAACTCTGCATCCCATGCGTCAGCGTATTTTTAACACGCTCGGGTGGCTAAACCCACCCTCGCGCGATAAAAATATGCAGACGCATGGATGCATCGTTGTTGATTCGCGATGAACAACTCTGTACTGGTTTGAATACCTAATTCTTCAATGCTGTCAGTGCTTTATTGAAGGTGAAATATGAGCAAGGTTAAGTTTGCTATCTGTTGTGGACTTTGAATGTTTGCTAGTAATCTCACTGTGTGTGAATGGATTTTGTCATTGTTTTCTGACCAAATACGTTTACCTAGAGACAAAATCAACAGCTACAGTATTTCGTCCCTTTTGGTTCATAGCTACATTATTTCTTCTTTCCAATACACCAGTTTCTGATGTCCCTTAATGCATCTTGAAAGTACCGCAAATACGACCATTTCTGCACTAACAACTTGAGCTTGTTCATCTGCGATGAAAACCACCCCATCACTATACCAAATCTGTGAGAAATCATCCCCAAAGCAGGCTCATATACGTAGACCCTGTCAATGTGAGTACCCTCTAGGCCCGCTTTCCACCTTGCACTAAATTCTGCCAGCGTTGAACATTTC
Source organism: Ophiothrix spiculata (assembly GCA_000969725.1). Classification (NCBI taxonomy): domain Eukaryota; kingdom Metazoa; phylum Echinodermata; class Ophiuroidea; order Amphilepidida; family Ophiotrichidae; genus Ophiothrix; species Ophiothrix spiculata. The sequence continues at coordinate 13,142 of JXSR01S042667.1, read as the reverse complement.
ATAAAGGTTTATCAATGTTACATGGATTTGAATCAGTATAATATAAAGAGAGTGGTAAGGGTATCTCTCCAAAAAAATAACTGTTTGCATTTATCTATCTATTGCACCATAAGGCCAAAAAAAATAAATTGTTCGTTTGCCCTCCAGTGGAAAAATTAAAATTTTGGGTCGGTCGGTCGGTTGATCTTTTTTTTTTTTTTAAACTCTTCACATACATTTTTGTAGTTTAAAGACTGATGTCATTCCATGGATTTTATCGTGAATAGCAAGCAATGCAGGGCTTAATCAAAGATTTGGGGTCATTATTTAGAGGAAATATGCATTTTATACTACTAAATGTGACTTTATACTGCTAAATTTTACGTTCTACAATCGAAAATATTGAGTTTTCATATTTTACATGTTTGAAGAAAAAAAAATTAACTAAAATCGAGACCCTAATTTTTGCCATTTTTAGGGTCGGTCGCGGAGGGCAAACAAACATATTTTTTTTAGGCCCAAAGATCCATGGCTGCCACTACTATCCCTGTCAGCTGCAAACATAGTATAACATTTCTCAATCATTTGTCCAACTGCTCGACTAACAGATTTCTTTAACTTTTTCTGTTTCCAGCTAGCTATGTGAAAATGCATGTTTTATAGCATGTTTTCACCAGGATTCTACCCGGACCCTCCCATCTCCTAAGCAAATGATACCCATAGCAAGCCACTGCTGAGTCGCTGCCCGGGCAGGGATTTGGTCCCTGCATACCTACATATATAACCCCCATTTGTGATGTATCTGGACGGACCACATTTTCTAAATTTTCTATCTGGTTCTGTTATAGCGTTATGCCCTGGGGGGTTATGGTCATAACTCTATTTTGCAATTTTAATTTCCATCTTATCCTTGAGTTCATCTGAGGACATACAAACCAATAATGCTGAAAATGATAAATGGTTTTGAACAATGACTGACTAAGCATACACCTGACTGAATATTTGCTGTATGCAAATTAGTGATCCCTTATAAAAATTCAAGAACACAAAATTCAACAACTCGTTTGCATACAAACAACATTGGCTTTGATTTAGAAAAACAAAAGGTAAAGGTCTTGTTACATCCAAAGGTCAAATCTTTTATGTTCAATTGATTGATCGATTAATACGAAATATGTATGGTATACACTCATGAAAAAATAAACAGGAGATGAATTAAACCCTTAATGTGGGCAAGGTAATGTCTATTTGTTCTAAAAATTTGATCCAGTTCTTGATGGTATCATTTAGGCTTTATCTTCTTGAGTGATAACAAGTAATAGCCTAGGGACAGGCTAGTAATGTCCAAGGATAATTTTCCTACATGTTTATGTACCCTGAAATCAATAAAAATACCCTTTTTAAACAGGAAAGCAGCTCAAAATTTTAAAAGATAGCATGTATACTAATGACATTCATGATCTGATATATTTGAAACAAGTTGTAATTTCAAATTAAAATAATTGAAATTATATTTCACCGTTTCTGTGCAATGAAATGTACAAATGAAATCTTTAAAAGCGATACTATAAGATTTTGATCAAAAATGGTTTTTAGTAAAAGCAGCAAAAAATATAGGAATGTGACTATCTAAAAAGCGTTTTCAAGTGTATTTTGTCAAAAAACAATTTTTCCTCCGAAAAATGGATAAAAAGGATGTGCATGCTTTCCTATATTAAAACATCCCGAATTTAATTCAACAAATGGGCATAACAGAAAAAGTAGGCATATTTAAGCCAAATCATTTGGAGGGTATTAATATCTACCCGAAGCAATCCCAAAAAGCTACAAAAATCAAAAGTCATGGGTGACAGGGGATGTTTCATTTTTAACACTTTATAGTATTGCTTTAATTGTTGTAAGTCATAATTGGTCAAAATTACTACACTGCGAAGAGTGATCATCGTATAGTCATTGTAAATTGATATTTTAAGTTGGTACATTTATAACACAACATTTGTGAAATTAAAATGCTATTCATGTACACATAAATCCTCTGCCAAACCATAAGTGATATTTTAAACCGACTAGTTTTTAGTATTAATTTGCATTTTATTTTAGTCTAAGTTTCAACGACTAAGGGCCTGGACTAAGCGACTGAACCCTACCCTTTTTTTACGTACCCAAGTATATGGTGCTGCAAGTTTTTGTTGTTGAAATAATTCAATTTTTACATTTTCTGATAACAGAAGCTTGGTGATATAAAATATTCATTGGTCACCAATCTTTTGAAATAGGAGAATATTTACATGATGCCACATGTATTGCTGCACCAAATATTTGGTAGCTCATAAAAAGTATGTGAATTATCTAATACTGTAAAACAAGAAATATTTACGGAAAGAAAATTTTGCAAATTTCAGAACCTGGGGTTTTTGGCGGCATTTTAATTTCACTAATTGCATCAGCATGCCATAGAAATCATTGTACATTATCAATCAATCAATCAATAGTACAAGTACTTGCATAACATGCATACCCCATGAAGGAGTCTATTCGTACAGGGGACCCATGGCTTTACGTGACTGACCGACCATGGAGCAAGTAGAGTTAAGTTTCTTGCCCAAGGAAATAAGGAGACGAAAACCGCCCGACCCGGGGCTCGAACCCACAATCTCTGTATTACGAGACCCATGCTCTAACCGCTCGGCCACGCTCCCCCTCTTTAAGCGGCAAATTAATTTTGCGACTTTGGGGTATTAGCGAAATTAAATTGCTAGCAAATATTTCTTGTTTTACAGTATATGATTACCATAGACCAGACCATAGACATAAAATCTGGGACTTAATCTATTTATTAGACATTAAAGTGATTATTGAACTGTAAAGAGCCATGGAGCCTGGTTTTCAGTGATTTATGATGAAACTTAACTTACAAGGAGATTGATCTTGCATAATTCTTGTTTTGGAGTAGTCCTGCTATAATTAATTGGAATTTTTAAGGGCTTGTTGAGAACCCTTGTGATATTGAAAACACACTATATCTGTACAGCAATATCTGTGCACGTGAGGGGAATTATTTCACATTGCCTTTGCACTAAAAAAAAGTATCCTTTTGGTGACTGTTTTTTCAGTAACCCACCTTTAATTAAGATTTTTTATGATTTTTTTTAAAGTGTCAATTTACAAAATAACAATGCTAATGATATTATGAGACCCAAGTCCAGGCCCACTACTACTAGGTAGATCCAAAATATGGGTTTGATCGAGGGCTTCAGCAATTAAAGCAATACTATAAAGTGTTAAAAATGAAGCGCCCCCTGTCACCCATGACTTTTGATTTTTTTAGCTTATTGGTTATTTTTTGGGTAGATATTAATACCCTCCAAATGATTTTGCTTAAGGGGGGAAAGCACATCACTCATTTTTGCATTTTTGCAAATTTATTTTGTACCATAACTTTTGAACAAAGTGCTTAAAGTTAATAAAAGTATACATTTCCAGAAAGGAATTTTCACAAGGAACATGATGGTTATGTTGATTTTTAACCAAAAATCACATTTTTTGAATAAATCACGAAATTCGTGATTTTCTCAAAAAATGTGATTTTTGGTTAAAAATCAACATCACCATCATGTTCCTTGTGAAAATTCCTTTCTGGAAATGTATACCTTTATTAACTTTAAGCACTTTGTTCAAAAGTTATGGTACAAAATAAATTTGCAAAAATGCAAAAATGAGTGATGTGCTTTCCCCCCTTAAATATGCTTACTTTTCCGGATATGGCCATTTGTTGAATTAAATTCGGGATCCCGAATTTAATTCCACATACTACCGTATTAGTATAGGAGAACATGATATGCTTTTTATCCATTTTTCGGTTGCAAAACAATTTTCTGACAAAATACACTTGAAAACGCTTTTAGAAAGTCACATTCCTTCATATTATGCTGTTTTTACTATAAAACATTTTGACTAAAATCTTATAGTATTTAAAATGCCTGATTACTATTATTAAGTGGTTCTTGCCTTATGTCTGCTGCTATTAAAATTATTTACTTTGCCATTTTAGTCATAAAATGTTAATTACTGATTAATTTGCAATATAGAAGGGATGATCCTGGGGATAGGGGCACTGACCTGGAAAGGTTTATGGGCTTTTTCAAGCGTTCAATGCCTGTTGCTTCCTAAACTGGAAGTTTTAAGCACAATCTTTAGTTCACAAGCCCTATATTCAAAAACTTCCAGTTCACAAGCCTTCTTTGAAATTTAGTTTCCAAGACCCGGTCCAAAAAATCTGGAATTAATACATAGGGCCTACATGTTTCCCTGGTTTTACCAGGGACGCTAATTTCCTTTCTAGCGTCTCTGATTTTACTGTAATTCCATGCTGCCCATGTACACTATTCAGATGTGTGCTGAACATTGTGGCTTTTTCTCGCCTTTCGTGGAGGCCAAAGGCGTGAGCTAGAAAAATAGTACCCCAATAAACTTAAATTACTTTGCTACAAATTGGAATCATGCATGAACCCCAGAAAAACATAATAAATTTTATCACTATCTGAACACTCTGAACACTTATGTTGTTTTTTGAGGAAAGTTAAAAATATGAGTTTCGTAATATTTAAATATTTGTGACTGAATAGAAAAACATGATAAATGTATCTTCCAAATTTGCATTTGGGAATCCCTCGTACCTAAATCTAGTTAATCATGTCCTTTGCCGCTTGGCACCATTACACTCTAAGCATCATTTCAGGTTGTGCATCAATATATAGGGGTGGTGAACCTTTATCAGCCAGAATCAATACATTAAACCACACTTCTTTATTATAAACTACAGAAACATTTGAATTTCCTTTCACTCAAAGTATTTGAAATATACGGGTACTTGCCAATGGCACTAATCATTCTATACTTTGTATGTATATTGAAAATTTCCACTTGAATTTGTTATGTGTGTAAAAGTTCATATTTACGCTGTGAGTCATGTACTTTTCATTCAATTCCATTATCACAGTAGAGATTCCAATGCAAAGGCACTTTCTACCATGACTTACAGAGAATGAAACATTAATAATGGAAGTATCTAGACCTGGGATACTAAGAGTCATAGTGCGTAATGACATGTAACATGGTTTCAGATTTGACTTAGATTGCACTGCCAAAGTGTGGAAAAAATTAATATCTTTGGGAAATGAACCATGTTTTATGTTTAACATGTTTAACATGTCATTTCTAATGTAGATTATGATTTTGTAATCAAAATACATGTACCTACAGGTATCATACACCATTTTGCCGCAAAATATGAATTTCTGGCCAATTTTGTCTGAAAAATGCAATTTTTGGGTGACAAAAATGATCACCTATCAACTTTTTACACTTACAGAGGCTACATTATACCGTACATAGATGTGACCCTTTTTATTGTTAGTATATCAGTTATCTATAAGGTAGTAACTAATGGATTCATTATTTGTTTTGTAATTTATTACATACTTTGCGTTTCAGAAGCATTCAAATTTGACATGTACTGTGACAATTGACATCCAAAATTTAGCAGTTTCGCAAAAAATTATTTTGTACTTTTGTATCTCTGGTTTGCAAAAGCTTGTCATTTTATGCAGAGTTTAATCAGCTTTAAATTGATACCTTACTTGGTTTATTTCAAATGTAAGAAATATTCAAAAAATGCAAAAATATTTCCCCTACCCCTCCGATTTTTGTTCAGTGAAAAAATAATCATCATTAAATAATATTGGGAGAAAGCAAAAATGAAATGAGCTATAGCCTTAAAAATTGAATCAATTATGTCCAAAGTTAAAGTCCATGATGACATCAAATTTTGAGTACTTTGTCTGAAATTTTGAAATTTTGTTTTATCAAAATGATTCATCGACTTCGAGTTAATGTCTGCAATTTTTGTATACACTTCGTAATATTCATTTTTAGAATCGGAATCGGACAATTTGAATTTAACTATTGGCCGATTCTGATATTAGGTAGATCGGTCAGACACCAACTTCAACGCAAACATTTCTATGATATTTCTCTACCCTCCCATATAGCGTGCCTGTAGCATGCGCTATACCCGGGTAATGGGGGCCAGGGATACCTTTGATGCCTGCATTAATCTACCCCTCCCATATAGCGTGCCTGTAGCTAGCCTATGCACAGGGAGTGGGGGACCAGGGATACCTTTGATGCCTACATTACTCTACCCCTCCCATATAGCGTGCCTATAGCAAGTAAACATCAATTACATCTGATGTCACTGAAAACGGGTCAGCTCTCCTTGATTACAATCATCAATTCACTCACAAAAAAGAAAAGATTTTGCAGGATGAAATTTTCACATATTTCTACGTCAGATTCCCAGCCAACTGTATTTAATAATAATATCATTTTCTCTCATAAAACCTGCCACTGATGTATTGAATACTAATAGCCAATCATAGATCTTTAAAATTTTTATGTTTAAAATATTTCACAGCACATTGACATTCAGGTTCAAAAATTAATTTTCTACAAAATATACTGTCTCCAATTAAAGCTTGCTACAAATGTAATGATTATCAGTGGAATATATGGGTGGTT
>JXSR01S042651.1:0-11039 GCA_000969725.1 Ophiothrix spiculata | reverse complement strand
TTGGGAAACAAGTGGTACTGCCATACACGTCTACAGTGCCAGTGACACTGTCTGATCTACTATCATGACTATCAGTATCATCATGATCAGAGAGGTCCTAGTCGAGGTGCTACTTGCACCTCTATAATTTATACAACTTGTTATCTGAAACAAACATTTTCATTCTGGGCGGGACTAAATCGCACCGTGTGTGAACAACGAACCAATCAAATTGATCATTAAGTCACGCAGCAACACCAACAGAACTCATGACATGTCACGTGGGCTCACGAGTATTTCGTGAGCTGCGTGTGAACTTTAACCTCGGCGCACAAGATGCGTAATTTTAGTGAAACGGTTTTCTTCACGCAACTATAGTTAGCATTAATCATGAAAAAATTGTTTTAATTTGAATATCTCTATGTTTAGCTTTTTGTTATAGAGCAATTTAGTAGCTTTAAAATAAGGGGTCAACCAGCTTCCTAGCATTTAAAATGGCGATGTTATAGTTAAAAATGTTGTGGCCCGCTGGTGACTGAAAATATCAGATTTCTTGTGACTTTGATCAATTGCCTTGGTGCAGAATTCTGCACCCGATTGGATGAATTGACAAAAATGGCACTATATTTTCCCTTCTATTTCGGCTGTGCTATATTTTTATGATGGGTGCGCCCCCAGACTCTCACCAAATTGCAATGACAAATCAAATAATAGGGTTAAAAACAAAAGACGCCAAACTATATTTAAAGACAAGCAATTTTTCTGATTTTCTCCATAGGGCACTGTATTAAGCAAAATTTGAGGGTCACAAAAAGTTGTGAAAAAGTGAAACACGAATGCTGCCCTCTATATGTTATTATGATAAATGCTACTATAGTATTATAGTCAGTCAGTACATCGTACAGGCTACAACTCGATCGCAAAACACGATCCGGTTCACTTTGTTCAACCGGATCGCACGGGGAGCTATTTAGATTCAGTTGCACACTTACCGTACGCCAAACAACTGACCCATAATAATGACCCTGATGATTACATCACCAATATAGCCTTGAATGTTATAGCTTAATGCACTAATTTGAAGGGGTGATTTTAATTAGGTGGACCTCGCAGAGCCTGTTTTCAACCCGTGGCCGGATTAGTCAAACACCTATGAAATAATGGTATCGCCAAACGACGTCACATTAATATTAATGAGATCCGTAATGCGATATGCTACGTGACAATGTTTTGGTTACATCGTTTGATCACCGGGAACGCATTTGTACACAAGAAAAATCACATGCAGATATCACCTTTAGTGGAAATAAATGACCAAAATGAATAGTAAGTTTGTTTGACATAAATTATATATAGTAATCAAGCCAATTTGTTTGGAGTCATATTGTCACATGTAGCCGTAAGGTGCGTTACAAATTTGGGAACGCTAGCACTGGTTTTAGGTATAGGCTTCCAAATTGGGCCTGAGTGCCTCATATAGTATATGAGGCACGAGTTGAGTGCAAGCTACAACCGGCTCGAGTGTGTATTTCCATCTGAAATACACACTCTCATTCCGCAGTACTCGCGCTGTAGCCCTAACTAAGACTAAGTCTAAGGCTAGCGCTGCAACTCTGATCGCCTTGCATTTTCACTCCAATTATACAGCCCAAGTCCTGCCGGCAGGTCCCTGCTATGCTAGACCTTATAAGTGGAATGAAATATTTGAAATTGGAAGTGTAAAAGAAATTTTATTAAGACAAAAGGTGTACTGACCTTGAACTTGACTGCACTTTATTCCATCTTCACAGCGATCGCGCCAGCAATTTTTCATTTCCATGACCTCATGATCAGAGTTAAGTGTTCCCTCATCGCTCCCTCAAGTGGCGTGTGATTGGCTTACATTTTTTTCTGTTTATTTAAACATCCAATTGCCACCCACGATATGCATTATGAAAATTGGGTCATCGGGTGTCATTTTCCTTTGTCGTCTGTTTTTTTTGGAGCGGATGGAAACAGTATAGTCATGTAGGTATGGGTACAGGCAAGTAGTACCAGAGTATCCTAGAGTACAAGAGACCCATGTGAAATCGGATGTAACCAGAGAGGTGTGAATTTTAAGCATCTTTCTGGTACCGGTACTAAATAAACTGATATTTTCACAATCACCATAGTATTTTTAATAATTAAATTTCTGCGTTTGCGGTTTTTTTTTGAGAACGACGCTTGTTGCTACGACGGTTTGAGTGAAAGTCATACGTATTTACAGCGTGTGATGCCTAATTCCAGTGCTTGTGAAGCGCCGACGATCGCGCGTGATATGCTCGAGTTAAACGATGCAGTACGCAGGGAAATTTAATAAATGAAAACACTATATACTGGACAGGTGAATGTGTAATGTTTGGACAAATCATTGTTGACACTCACGGCATCATGACATATCAATGACCATGTCCCACCGCTGCCACCAAAAATGAGTTTGATCTGGCTTGCTCGAGAAACACAAGCAAAAAACTTTTTTTTTGGTTTTAGGCAAGCTGTATATTATGTACAGCCTATCACATAAACGGTAATTTGTGAAAATGTGCATAAAATTAAAAATACCAATGGCAGGCCTTAATTTTTAAGGCGAGTTGGAGTGATTGCTCTCCTATGCTTGCCTAAACAGTCTCTTATTTAGCTCACCTCTAAACTTCTAAAACCAGCTAATATCTAATGGTGTGACCTCAAATCACTCTCCTGACAACTCTCCTTGAACCTTTCAGAACCTTTCTCCTTGAACCTTTAAGAAACAAGATCAGAATTCATAAACATTACATGTAGATAAAAAGTTGTTTTATATCATATAAAATCATATTTGATATTTTCTTATTTTCATCATAACTATTATATTCTGTCCTTTCTTTCTACTTTGTGGCCATCGCATTGTGGATTGAAAGGACAGTATTCATTAATTATTTTTATGGATACAAATTGCATATTCTCTATGATATTTTGATCAATTTCATATGTTTCTGAAAAATCATGATAAAATGTCCCGTCCTTTCTTTCTACTCTGTGGCCATCGCATTGTGGATAGAGAGGATGGTGTGCATTCATTATTTTTTATTATTTATGTGTAATTCATTTAAGATACTTGGAGTCTGGGACTCGACAGGCTTTATGCTTATTTCCCAGTCCTCCTCCACAATGTTATATTTTCAGTTTACAATGTTACATGTATGTACTATTTTTGATATATTGTTACTGTAATTTTGCATAGAGAAATAAATGATTGATTGATTGATTGATTCAGAAGAGTATGTATAGCTCTTCAGCATTTTTCGAAAATGAAGTCCTGTGGTACTTGAAAAACCAGAAATAGTTTTTCCCATTCATGAAGGAAATCGCTATAGACACGATGATCGTGCACCTCGCCCAAAATGGCTATGGAGCCAATGCTCACTGATACTCAAGGGGATGGCAAAATGGTGGAAGGAGGAAGGTGACTTGCATTGATTGGTAACATTACAACCGGAGAGTTTCCGATGTTTTTCAGCATGTCAACTTGATTCTTGAAGTTGCATTTTTGTCCTTTGCCGTCTGTGGCTGACCAAAAGATCAGAGAGGAGTAAAACAAACAAGAGGAAGAAAATAATGGGGAGCAAAGTTGTAATATTACCAATGCAAGTCACCTTCCTTCTTCCACTATTTCGTTGCCACCCCCTTGAGCATCAGTGAGCATCGGCTCCATAGCCATTCACTTTCTCACACCCGATCATCGTGTCTATAGCCATTTTGGGAGAGGTGCACAATCATCGTGTCTTTATCCATTTTGGGCCAGGTGCATGATCATCGTGTCTATAGCTATTTTGGGCGAGTTTATTGATACGAACATCGTGTCTATAGCCATTTTGGGCTAGTTCGATTAATAGAACTCTTATTTTTTCGGGTGACACAAACCAACATGAGGGATATAACTACCAAGTCCAGTGATCTAGAAAGTCACAAAATTTTTTCGGAAGGGGCGATCAGTCTGCTATGCAATCAGTCTGTTATGTTGAACTCGGAGTTTTCTAGTGTAGTGGTATGACTAGATGATATGATTTGGTTTCATATTGTGGATAGTAACACAGAAAAAATCAAGGTCCTAGGATCGGACTATTTTGATCATGTCTATAGTAAGGTTTCTGTCGAGACTGTTTTTTCATGTCGACATGTCGCAATAATTTGTTGTCGACGTCGATATAATGTCGACACAGGGCAGTCGACATGAAGTTGATATCAAAGAGTCAAAGAGTTGTTTTTGTGGGGAAAAACAAAATTGTTTGGATAAGCTTAATAACCCGTTTTAGACGTAGACTAATTTTTTCTGCGTACAACAATATGGATGATATAAAATTGATATTTTGTAGCTTTTTTGTTTTATAAAACGGTTGTAAATGACGGACAGCTATTAAGTATTGAATTATTTATGCAACACTTTGAAGGTCAAATGCTAATAAACAGTCATACATTGACTATAAATCGTAAGTTTTTATTAAATTTTACTTGCCAAATTATGTCGACAAATGAGATTTCATGTTGACATGTTGAGATATACTTTATGTCGACATTTATGTCGACATAAGGCATGTCGACGGAAACCTTAGTCTATAGCCATTTTGGGCGAGACTATTGACACGATCATGGTGTCAATATCCTCGGCCATTCATGGAAGGAACCTTTTTGAACTAAATTTGTGAAGATCGCGCTGTATGAAACAGAAATCAAACAATTTGTGTTTAGTATTATTACCATGGTAACACGTCTTCAAACACCATTTTGGTGCAACTAACAACTCAAGGAAGTCTTTACAATAACAACGTAAATTTAGTATTTTAAATTTATATCCTTTTTGGAGTGTTGCAGTGCATATTTGATGAAAATTAGCATTTCTTGGATCATTGGGTATATGCACTTATGCGATAGGCTTGATTGCAGAGCTCCCTTCTGGCAGTGATACCAATACCACTGCCAGAAATTTCGGGTAAGATCTGGCCTGTGGGAAATCTTTTTGTTTACCATGTTGTAGAATATGATTGTTTTTTGTTGATCTTTTTTAAAGCATGGATTATTTAGATGAACAAGTACCTCATTCTTGTCAATAAACGTTTTCTCCACCCTATTTGATACTCATTTTTTTTTACCTTTTTCCAATTTCTTGAAATCATGACTTTTAACTTAGCACATGTTCACCTTGATTCTCTCAGGCAAAAGATGTATGTGCATCAAAAGGCCTGTTTTGAGGCTAGCTTGATCCGATTTTTCAAAATTTAGTTTTAGTAGTCATATGTAAGATGACCACTCAAGTAGTATATTTCAAAATTCAGCTGAATTGGTTGTACCCAAATGTACCGTAATTTGTGTTTTTGCTATACATTTTAGGTGTTTTTTGTTTTTAAGAAACACACAGTGAGACTACATACAATCTAGGGGGCTAGCATTTTCCTCGGAAGGGGGTGGGTCCAAAAAGTGGACAGAATCTACAATTTTATTCAAGACCCCCCCCCCTATCCGAGAGCTTAAAATTGGATGACCCCCTACCAACACAACCCATTATTTTGTGACCCCCCCCCCCCCCCAACATGTTGAAGGAATGAGAATCAAAATGAAATTTGACATTAAATATCGCAGGGGGGGGGGGACTTTTGAGTCTGTTCTGACAATTGTTGCAGGGGGAGTCTGAGGGGGATTTTCCTCCTCAGCTTCAGAATTTTTTTAAAAAACAGGACACAAAATGGTGCGATTTCTTGCATACTTAACCATGAAATAAAATTGACACTTTTCTTCAAACCATACATACATACACATACACTGGCATTTGTAAAGCGCCTTTTAACCAAAAGGATACAAAGCGCTGAGAAAGGTAAGGAAGAGGACCCAACCATGAAAGTAGCTCCTACTTTCATGACCCAACCAACTAATTTGGGAAAAAGTGACTTTTGATGGACTTCTTGAAGGAGACAACGGTAGTGGAGCCTCTGGCCTTAGCAGGGAGCTTATTCCATAGGCGTGGGGCTGAGGTAGAAAAATCCATATCGCCAGTCAGAGTATGGGTCCTTGAACAGCTCAGGCGGATGCAGTTTGCAAATTAGTTGGTAATCCGGGCATCCTGAAGACCAAAATTTTGCGCGGATTACCAGAACTTCATAGCTGGTAATCCGTGGGATATCTAGCCCAAATGCTCAAAGATTGTTAGGGACTTGAAACATATCTCACTGAGGCATGGACTATTAATTGGTTTATAGTTGCAGTAGTAGTCATTAAATATTGTTGTCTGCTAGCTTTTACTTACTAAGCCTATTCAGAATCATTTAAAAATTGAGAATCCTTTAAATTTAAATTTTCATATTTGGCTACAATTACGGACAACCAAAAATACTTGCGGATTACCAATTTTTTGGACATGGTAATCCACAGAATTTCCATATATTTTTCCTTAATTTGCACACTGGGATGTATGTAGAGGACCGAAGGGAGTAACCAGCCGGCTTGTTAACCAGCATATAATTATATTTTGTGACTTTAGATTATTATTATTATTGTTTTAAGCTTACCAAGTTTTTTCTGGGAATTACCGCCAATTGTGAAGCCCTGTTGTTAGGTACCGGTATTAAGTATTCACTCAAATTCTGAAAGATGCGAGTGGGAACTGGGTACCATGAATGATGGAAATACATTAGGCATGATCATAGTATAGAACCTGATATAACTTTCCAATGAAACAAACAGTAGATTATGATCAGGTGAATCAAATATTGACTTGGCACTCTCTCACTCAAACAATGCTTATCATCTTTGTTTGCAGTCTTACAGCCAAGTAGATAGTGCTGCCAGGCTATAGTTTAATCAGTGTTTTAAATGGAATCATATTTCAGTTTATATACCGACCGCATTAATAGATTTAACAGAGTTGATTGGATAAAATACAATTATATGATTTCAAATAGCAATAATATTATAACCAGAATTACATAATTTCAAATAGCAATAACTAGATCAAGGAAAGCGCTAAACAGTTATTTTAAAAGTACTATTTAGCACTTTTGGAAATATAAAAATGCGAAGCCAACTTTCATGCATTAAAATTTGGTGCGCATCAAACTTACATGCTCAAACTATTGTACGTGAGTGCATTTTTAAAAGATTTTTTTATTAAATTCAACTTTTTATTAATGCGGTAGAAAACAAATTGACTTTTTCAAATCTCTGGATTAAAACTATGATCCTTCAGTGACTAAAATTTTGCTATTTAAATTCAGTAAATTCAGGTTCATAGTTATCTTCGAGTCAGTATATTATTTTTGAATGTAATTCATTTTATGCTGTACATAAAAGTAAAAGGTGTACAGTAATTTTGCTTGTTTCAGCCCTCGTTTGGACAAACTTATTTGACTAACAAAACTGTAAAATGATTATCTTGTCCAAAAGAGTGATCCTTACTTTTCAATATTATTTTGCTAATGTCATTCAATATATTGTAGTTGAGATAGAGCATGGACTATAATAAGTGACAAAGGTAATAACCAATTTGTGACACAAGATTGTTCAACCAGATAATCCTAAATAAATGATTCATTTAATCATCAAATTAACCATAAAATGATTGTTTGAACAGCGGCAATGGCACCCTTCCCACAATGCAGTTCGACGAAATTTCGAAAGCTGTCATTCGTCTTCCGGTCGTCATGGAGTTCACTTCGGTGAACAGACAGATACACGTAATAAAGCTTAATTGTAAATCAGCTGCTGGTGGTCAGCTAATCACCCAAAAAGCTCCCCAAACTGCTAAATATTGTATGTTCTGTGGCTTTCTAGGTTCTTATTATCCAACATAAAATTCCTGAATTCTTTGAATTTAATCTGGTTAGCGTAGCAAGATCGTCAGTAGCCCAGGTAGGCCCGGACAAATGTGTGTGTTGAACTGCTGGCTGGGTGTTTGCGGATATTTCCCACTGCACTTATTACGATGAATTTATTCAGAAAGTATTTGAAGAATTTGTTGCGCTATTTCATATCCATTTGTAATTACAGATTTATATTGAATTGAATTTAATGGCATAATTCTTGATTTATTGATTTGTTATTATATTCTAAAAACTAACTAAATTTAAAGAGAAAAAAGGATTTAAAAAAAACCCGGCGAAATGAGGTCTCGAAAACGTAACTTACGAGACCAATGTCCTAACCACTGGTACACGTGGGATAGCTGATTCTGAGAGCGTCAAAATCAATTATATTGCAACATAACCATTTTTTGCACTGAGCATGCGTAACAAACAACGTCATTATATAGTCTCGTTTGTATCTTGTTTACGTATAATTACTGACTACGCAAATTGTATATTGAAGTACGTAGAGTAATATGCCGACGAGTTTAGTATTTTTGGTGATACTCAGTTATTTCTCTGTTTTAGTAGGCAATTTATGGATAAACTAGAGGATCGCCAACTAAGTGGGGAACCAAATATGTTCTTCAGGGACTCTACGTTAAAAATCTTGAAAAAAATATCTCGGCTAATCTAACGAATGGTATATGTTTATCAATAGACAATCGCAGTCAAATAGCACATATTTCCAATGGAATGATTCTCGTTTTTTTCACTGTAAATATTTCGTCGATAATGGTGATGGGAAGGTATTCGTAGCTGCTTTAGATACTTTGTATCTCAAAACTAATATATATAAACAGACACCAAACCAAACAAAATCCGATTCACTAATTAGCAGGGAGTCCAGAACAAAAGTGCCTAGCATGCATCAGCAGTTCAACATAACGGAGAGTTAAGATCAAATATGCAGTTTGAACACACATATTCAGGTGTATTCACATCTTTTGTTTATAAATGAGTAAATAAATAAATCAAAAAAATAAAAACTGGGGATTTTTATAATGTGCTATGCCTCCCATATTTGTAATTCCACGCTGCCTGTGCACACTTCACAGGTGTTCACTGACCACTGGTCAGCTCCATTCTACACCAAGCATCATTTCATGTTCTGCGACAACCTCTTGGGGTGCTGAACCTTGATCAGCCCCAATACTGTATATAGAGGAATATTTTTTGATGCATCTGTCCATTGATGATGTCTATGTATAAGTACTATTTTAGCGGAGTTTTATTTTCACGGTTGAGAAGTCAACAGCGAAAAGAGTGAAAATAAAACCCCAGCAAAAATTTCCTTCTATACAGTATATGAAGAGTTGACTTGCATAACGGCTTATGTACACTTTTTGAGAAAAGGACAAAAAACTGCTAGGACATCAAAATATGTGGCAAAATTCCTGCTAATGCACACTGATCTTAGTAATTCTGTACGAATATATGATATATGTAATTTAGATAATACGACAAATAGTTTCTTTTAATTTTTTGTTGAAAATGGATGTAAGTAGGCTGCGATCACATAGAACTATACTTTTCGGGTAAACGGTGCACGATTTTACTTGGGCACGCGTTTAGAGTCAATCGAACACATGAACTTGATGCTACCGGGTCAAATAAGAGGGCACTATTCGAAAAAAACGTATAGCTTGCTGTGCCTATATAAAATATAGCCATCGAATAGCATATAGCGAATACCGTATACCGTATAGTTCTATGTGATCGCAGCCTTACAGGACAACCATCAAATTTCAACTTAAGAACCATGTATCTTCCAATTTTTTCAAAATTTGTTTTTCAATTTTTCATTAGGCTATGATGTAGTCTATTATAAATATTAAACTTCAACATCTGAGCATGTTTAATAAAAGATTACCATGGGCATTATGTCCTTTTATGTCCAAATATGGTCATACGATGTCCATACATGGACATAAAAATAACTAAAGAAAAACAAAGTAAGCCAACTTAATGTGGGGAGGATAACAACATAAGCCTATTAAATGTGTACAGAAAATAAAAAAAAATATAAAAAAGAAGAAGAAAAAAATTATAATAATAATAACTTTGAAGGCCTAATATATGCACAAACAAAAGTATTATAAAACTCACCAAACAGCAATTAACAAGAAACGGATAATCCACAAATAGACGATAAATAGACGGACTTACGAGCTTTCGAAGAGTAAACTCTTCTTCATCATGGTACACAGGAACACATAAACAAGAAGAATGAACAAATAAAACTACAAGAACATTATCAAAATATATTTCCACAAATACTTAAATATGTAACTTATCTTCGGGATTTTTACTCACTAAACGAGATTTTGTTAACAAAATGTTTTGCCAGAATGATGCACAAGTTAAAGGTCTGTAAGAATCTACCAAAAACTCAATTTTGAAAATATGGTCTCTAAGCCATTTTACAATTCAGCTCTTCATATATGCACCATCGCTGCCCAGATCAGCTCCCCGAGTTTCGTACATGTTTTCTTGAGACAATTAGCAGTTAGTTCTTTGTCCAAGGGAATTTCAAGCACACTCAACATTTGGCAGCAACGGATTTCGAACTCAATTCATTCCATTGTATGTTCCCTGGACAAAATCGAGTACAAAAATAGTACAATATTCCTAAGGTGCACATTTGGAACACAATTATAGTACAGTTTTAGTACAAATATAGTACAAATTTGTGTACTATAAATGTACTCAAATTGTACTTAAATGATGTTCCAAATGTGAACCTTAGGAATGTTGTACTATTTTTGTACTCTATTTTGTCCAGGGTTGTAATGTTGTAAAGTCATATGATAGATATATTCAGGGCTTCGAAAACCGCAGTAACAAGGCTGTGCCGTTCCCAGAAAAAAGGTTGAAGTCCCAGAAAAAAATCGGTAAGCTTAAAAAATTATAATATAAAGTAAAAAAATAACAAAAATTTCTGATGACAGATGATTTTTCTGGCTATATTGAATGATGATGTACAAATAAATGAGCCAAATTTTGGGGTGACTGTCAAATTACTGTCAAAACCAAGCGATTTTTAGATCTATTCATGCATTTTTAACCCAACTATGTGCCTGGGTTTATCTAACCATGATCATGTCTATCTATCTATCGGTCTATCGTCCAACTTTCGTAAATATGCTTCTTCTCGTATATGCTTCGACG
>JXSR01S042647.1:0-12153 GCA_000969725.1 Ophiothrix spiculata | reverse complement strand
TATAACACATCTATTGACATGAATTGTTTTGTTGTTGGTTTTGGATGTGAAAAAATTTCTGTCGATTTTCACTGCCCCCTCCCTTTCTTTGCAAGCGTCCATGAAGAACTTCCCAAAATACGTATTTGTATTCAATCACAACATGTTGGGGGTCTGGGGCCGTTTAAAATCCTACTTAATATTTTTTATTCCATTTCCCTTTTTCCCTCTCTTTTTCCTCTTTTTTTTCCCTCTCTCTCTGTTTTTTTTTTTGTCATGGTCAAGGGCCCCCCTGGACCTCAGGGCCCTGGGCCCGGGCCCAACAGGCCCATTTAGAAATCCGGTACTGTTTCGGGGTGAGCCATCACATATTGACACCCGACAAACTATTGAAATAGTAACAAACAAACAAACGGAGAAAAGAATGACGTTTCCATTGAGAGGGGAAAACGGGAACTACGTATTATAGGCTGACCTACAGTTTTGTAAGTTTCCCATTTCAAATTTATAAAATTTTCCCCGCCCAAACATTCGTCGTGGCAGAGGCATCCTTCAACTTTGGACCTTCCTGGCTGTGTCACACCCACTCCCTCAAACCCACTCCAACCCCTCAGCATCACCGTCATCCTCATACAAGTGGTATATCTATCATTTTGGTTTATTTTCAGAAAAAAGAAGTCGTCAAAGCAATACCACCAGAATTTTTTAACATGTTCAATCAGGGAAGGAAATAACGTCTTCGAAAACCAATCGTGATGACGGAATTATTTACCGAGGCTTTTTTCCCTCTTTTTTACTTTTTTTAGTATTATACGGACTTGTATTTAAAATATAATAGAGTGCGTATGCACTGTAAAAAAAAAAAAAAAAAAGAACGAAGAGCGAAATTTACAGGAAAATACAGTTTCTGACTGTACTTTGGGATACAAGAAAATACTGATGTATTTTGAAGTGAACATTTCCATGCAGTCAACATGATAAGATTAGGATATGGGTCTTTTTACAACTATAGAATTAATACAACACTTTGCAAATAAGTAGGAACTGACAATAGACTATTTTCCTATTCAAGCCGAAAGTACCGTATATCCGGGAACTTTTGCGCAATTGACCATATCAATACGTTTTGCGCACAACGTCATTTGCGCACAACTTACTATTTGGTTGTTCGCGCAGAAATGCCCGTATTTGCGGTACTTTCAAGGTGCATTATGGGACATACGCAAGTGGTCTATTGCGCTGCCACGTACAGGAAGTTGCTGTACAACAAATACAGTACTAAATGTAAATTTTACGGTAAAATACTGGCAGCAATTCTGTCAACAAAATTATAACAGTAAACATTACTTTTTACTGTAATTTTTACAGGTTTTCAGTGTATATTTGCTTCTATTTCTACATCAAAATGTAAATTTTACAGTACGCTCCGTAAAAAAAGAAGGTCCAAACTGTCGGGCAGGCTTGCGAACTTTGGTGACTGAAAGTTCTTTTTTTATTTCACACATTCCCAAACTTTGCAATAGCCTACATTTTCATGTGCTTTAATTTAGAAAATATAAATTAAATGTTAACGGTATTTTGTTAGCAGAACTGTTATAGTTATTTTGCACAGATATATGCGTCCGGTTAACCACCCACTCACGTGCCATGGCATCGGGTGGGGTAGCAGTCAAGTAAACTGCTATAGGCAGAAGTGTCCACGGTTTTTCAAAACACACTCAAAGGCTGATTTTTTTCAGAAGTGTCCACGGTTTTTCAAAACACCCTCAAAGGCTGATTTTTTCAGAAGTGTCCACGGTTTTTCAAAACACCCTCAAAGGCTGATTTTTTCTAAAGCCAAATGTACCCTTTTTCCACAATTCACACCTTGAATTGAAGATCTTAGTAGAAGAAGTGGTCAAGTGCCAAAATACCAGTTTTGAGTTATGAGCGTTTAAAGTTTAGACTTTTTAATAACTTCTAAATCAAAAGGGTTTTTGAATTCACATCAGGTGTATGTTATTATTTACAGGAGTTATTATTATTACTAAGTTCTTCATTTCCAGTGAATAGGAGGTCTGTATCGATTATCTGCAATCAATAACCACTATTTTGTACTTGACCACTTCTTCCACTAAATCATGGCCGCTAAACAAATAATCCATCAACTTACAACAAATCCTGCCTTGGAAATCCAAGGCAAGTGAAATCTGATACCACCCTGTAACTCAAGAAAGGGCAGGTTTTGATAACCAAAAACCTTTGCATTTCTTCTATCATTCAAGTCTGAGTCAAATATAACCATCTATTACATAAAACCACTGTAATAGAAACCCAGCAGGGGGTTTGGTGTGAAAGTTGATGGACCTCTCGCCTACGGCGCTCGTTAGTAAGGTCCATCTAGATGGAGCGGCAAACAATTGGTTTGTTCGCCTATAGTGGAGAGTTTGCGATCATCCAGAACGCGAACGCGAACGAGAACGAAAACGTGAGTTCTATTGAAAATTCAGCCAACCATTACCTGCTTGAACAGTACAGCACACCGTGTATTGCAGAATTTCACGTACACTTTTACGTGAATACTAATCACTTAATCGATATCCCCTATTGTTTTAAATAAAAGCTATATCAAAATCAGATGAACACATGCAAGAATAATGTACAGACAGTACAGACATACATATCCAGCACTTATCGAGGTTTTATTGCGTTTGGTTGTAAAGATTATGGGTTGCAAACTTCACACTTACACACCCGTAAGTGGGGATTTTCTGATTTTGCATTGACTTCTGTGTCAAAATTTTAAGTTCTACACATCTGCTTGCGAAAGCCAATACCCTGAACGGAATCGGTCAATAATACGCGAATAGCAGCAACACATGTTGAAATTACCGTTTGAAGTGAGTCTTTTAACGTGGCTATTCGTTCAATACGTACGTGAGTTCTATTGAAAATTAGCCAACCATTCATAGATATCATAAGCGATGCATAGCATTTCTTTAGCTTAAGAATTTACGCCCTCGATCAGAAATATCTTATTCCATGACCATTATGAGAGGGGCGACATCATGAAACATTCACAATAGCCAATCGTTGCATGAACAGAAAATTCTTTGCTGAGAGGGCGACATAATGAAATATACATAGGCAATCTATGGTATTGCGCGTAGGCGTGAACCGTTACGTAAACGTGAGTTAAAAGTGCTCACGTTTCTGTATCCCGTCCTGTGTAACGTGGTAATCGCAATTTCTCTATTATAACTTGTACATACCTCGATTAATCGTTTTGATATTTGATCAATCTTACCAAATTAAATTTGAAATACACAGTATATCAGCTGATCTGGCTTTGACTTAAACCAAAATCGAAGAACCAAGATCCAAAGAATCTAAAGGTGTGTTGCAGTGGCAAATGTTTCTGCCATTTCTGAAGGCTCGCACAGGCTGTAGAGCCAATGCCCATCGCATTATCCTGTTATTTGCCTCTTTGGATCTGCGGATGCATGTCAGCGGTTGGTGATCTGTATCTCTATAACAAACTCCTAACCATAGAGGTACGGTTCAAACTTCAGAATAGCCCAAACCTCTGCTAAGCATTCACGCTCCATCACTGAGTATTATTTTTTGGTGCTTATTCAATTTCTTGCTAGCATAGGCCACTGGGAATTTCTCCTCTGCAATTTCCTGCAAACGAACAGCACCTACCCGATCATCAGAGGCATCTGTCCTTAGTGTGAATTCTTTATAATTTGAGGTCGGGAGCTGGAGAATTGGTGAACTTACCAACTTTGTCTTTAATGTTTTGAAGGATTGTTCCTGACTCTCACCCCAACGTACTACAGTTGGTTCACCCTTCTTAGTGCAGTCAGTTAAGGGTTCAGCTTCCGTTGCAAAATTGGCGACAACCCACATACATTTCATCTTTATTATATTAAACGATTTAAACAGCCCGCCACCGCGGCAGTGTGGGTCGGCTCAATACGCCTCGCTGATTGGCTATTGAAATACAAGCCAATCTACATCCGTGAGTTTTTCGTTTAACGCTATGTAAAACCAAATGCTATACGATTGGTTGAGGTTTGGCGTATTTTAGAAAAAGTAGAAAAATCAACAGATCAAAAAACTTGTTTCATGCGATAGCATAGACTTCAAGCTTTAATGTGAAGTAATTTGTGAACGCATTCGACCAACATGAGATGTTACATGGCTGAGTGAAAAGCTGACTTGCGAAAATTTAAGTAAAACCGTGATTTTCTACATCAATATCACGTCACGAATTCGACATTTTATTATGAAATATATATATCATAATGTAGCTTATTTTGTCAAGATTACAATGATACAAACCTTTGTGGGGTAAAACACAATTGTTTTTGAGAAAAATACGCCGAAGCTGCGACAGGTTTTTCACGCTTTGCGATTCCGACCCGGTTTACATATGGCAGCTTTTATTATTATCTCCAAAATCCTCACTTAGAAACTCACAAAAGAGTAGCTGCCATATGTAGTATTTCCAAAATTTCATTTGATATACAATTACAATTACCACTATGTCAAACAACAAGGTCACTAGGCTTTTATTCATCATGAAAAGGTTTTTATCACTTGTCGTAATTGATGATCGATAAAAGAATCAGACGCTAACTGCATGAACGATCTTGAGTGCTTGTTTTATAAAACCTGTACCACAGAGCAAGGAAATTACCTTGCACAGAGTAACAGAGATCTGACACTATGCTCAAAACAAGGCCCCAATCATAGCGTAGTATGTGGACTATAAAGTATAGAGAGTGCTGAGCAGGAAATAAAGATGAAATGCATGTGAACCATGTGGTAATAACCCGCTAACCCTAGAAATGACTTTACCTGTGTTTTTGTGGCTGGCCTCTCACCTCTGTGTAACCGATGAAACATTTTGTGGGTCTGGCTGTCAATCCGGCTTTTTCTAGTCTGGTGAACACTTCCCTTAATCGTACAAGGTGATCTTCCCATGTCTTCGTATGAATTAGTATATCATCTATGTAGTTATGGACATCCTTTAGACCTCTTAGCAATTTCCTCATCATTCGACTGAAGGTCGCCCCTGAATTAATCAATACAAATGGCATAAAATTGAAATGAAATAATCCACCGTAAGTTACAAATGCAGTTATATGCTTCGATTCCTCTGCCATTGGGATTTGCCAATATCCCTTGCTCAGGTCAATCTTGCTGAAGTACTTGTCTCCCGATAACTGTGCAAAAATCTCTTCCTGGTCAGGAACAGGCTCGGCATCAAACTCTGTAATCGTGTTGATTTTTCTCATGTCACAGCATGCCCTTAGAGACCCATCTGATTTCCTAACAGCTACTAGGGGACTTTCATATGGGAGATGATACCCATCCGGAGCATATTTTCAATCTCCTTTCGAATGTCATTTCGAATCGCATGAGGGACTGGATATGGCTTACTCCTTACAGGCCTAACCTCTGTCAATTTGATATGATGGTCCTCTATAGTTGTTTGCCCTGGTAAATCTGTCAGTCTCCCTTTGAATTCATTCAAGATCGGTTGCACTTCTCGAGTTTTTGCTTTTATTAGCTGGGGATTGATGTTGACATCTTCCAAGTGCTCTTTCTGAACCATGGGAGGCAGATGAAGAAGATCCGTCGAACATGACTCAAGTTCAGATAAGTTTACCTTGTCATATGGTTCATCTTCAATTACGGATGCACATGCTACCTCGAATATGTCTATCACACATACTTCTTCTAGCGAAGCTGTAATTTCACGTCTATGGTATTGCTTCAGGAGGTTAACATGGAATGTTTTCACTCTATTGCCAAAGTCTATTTTGTAATTCATACGGCTCACCTTTTCCACAATAGGAAATGGACCTTTCCACTGCATCAGAAGTTTGTTCTTATCAGTGGGTAATAAGAGGTGGACTTCATCTCCAACTTTCAAGTTTCTCACCTTTGCCTTCTTTTTGTAGTTACTGGCACACATCTGTCTGGATTTCTTCAACTCCTCACGAGCTAATTTACATGTCTGCTTCAGACGATCCTGTAAGTCAACTACATACTGGTACACAGTCTTAGTTTCACTTACTTGGGACTCGCCAGTCCACAACTCCTTGAGGATTTTCATTGGCCCACGCAATGTCCTCCCATACAATAATTCAAATGGAGCAAAGCCTGTGCTCTCCTGGGGGGGTCTCCCTATATGCGAAGAGTAAAGGATCTAAATACCTATTCTAGTCTTTTGGTTTCTCATCGCACATCTTCTTTAGCATCTGCTTTAGAGTACCGTTGAATTTCTGCACAAGGCCATTAGCCATCGCATGGTATGGTGTCGTGGTGAGACGGCGAATTGAGAGAAGTCTGCTTACCTCTTTCATAATATCCGAGACAAACTGAGAACCCTGATCAGTTAAGACCTCTTTTGGGAAACCTAACCTAGAGTATATACCCAAAATTTTCTCAGCAACAGCCTCTGCTTCAATGGTCTTCATAGGCATCGCTTCAGGAAACCTAGTCGCATAATCGACTAACACCAAAATATATCGGTGTCCACGTTCCGTAGTTGGATGGATAGGTCCTACTAAGTCTACAGCTACCCTTTGAAATGGATCCTCCATGAGTGGTACACTACCCAATGGAACCTTAGTAACTCTACCTTTCGGCAATGTCCGTTGACATAGATCACATGACTGAACATACCTGGTAATGTCAGCGTGCATTCCGGGCCATGAAAAGTCACTCATTATCTTGTCGTATGTCTTTTTGGAACCTTGATGTCCACCTAGGACCGATTCATGTGTTCCCAAAATCTACCTTAAGTGATGTATACTCTCGGTAGATTATACCATTGATCATCACATATCTATGTGTACTTCCGTTTTTACTTATCTTTAGCTCACCAGTTTGAGCTAGCTGCCTAACTTCCCGCAAGGAAGGGTCTTCCTGTTGTTTCTTACGAAGCATCTCTGCGGTGACCTCTCCACCTATAGGATATGTTACTTTTAATTTCTTAAATGGCTTACTTTGTTCCTTACTCTGACTTCTTGTTTGCACTGCTGAAGCTTCTTCAGTTTTGCAGTTGCTTGAAGTAGGTAGTTCATCTCTGGCTGTATTTACTGTACATAACTTTCCTGAATCTACTTGTTTTGCAGATTGAGACTTACCCAAGTCAGGTCAGGATTGGTAGGCTCTCTAACACCAGGCACATTCCCCAGAATTAAATCGTAGACTGGATCATCCATACATAGTGCTGAGACCGTACCTACATAATATGGTGTATCTATGAGGATAGTAGCTACAGGATACTGTCTTACTGTACCATCAATTAGAATACATGTCTTTATGTCACCTGTCATCTGGCTGTTATCCACATAACATGATTTCACAACCACTCCGCTACATCCACTATCACGTAATACTTTTACATTATGATGTCCTATCTTAACTACTTGAACTGGCATCGTCGATTCCGTCTGACTCTTACACGCTGCATTAACTTGGGACAGAACAGTCAATTTGTGACCACAGTCTAATGTAAAGTACCCATTCTTACTTGCCTGATATAAGTTTCTGTCAGGTTTGACCATCATGAATCCACAAATATCAGTCTTTACTTCTTCACAATTAGATTTGTTCCGTGCCTTTTCGTCTATTACTTCACTTACCACATCCCTCGTGAATGCCAAAGTTGTCCTTTTAGCACAATCTCTGGCAAAGTGAATAGAACTCTTTGCAAATATAGCACAACTTACGACTGGTATTGCCCTGATTACCATAGTGTGAGCTTGTCTGACCTCTATTCTCTCGTGGGGTGAAACTACTAGCATTACGCTCTGGACTCTTATGTCTACCCTTACTTTGGAACCTTTTCTTAATGTTGATGTTCCCCTTCTGTTATCTTGGCTGCCATCCACCATGGGCTTCCAAAAATTGATCTACTAACTTACCCATTTCTTCAACACTTTTCGGCTTTCTTTCAACCTTTTCAAGTTCCACCCACCTGTGAAGATGATTTTTCAATCTAGTCACATACCAAGTACCAGTATCCGCCTCAGTTGGTGGATAATCACGGAATCGATTCCGGAACCCATCTGCTGTGAGATGATATGCTTTTAAAATTGCCTCTTTTACCTTCTCGTAATCCTTACAATCTTCTAATATATAACGGTAAGGATGAATACTCAAACAACCCACTTCCTTGCAACATTGCCGACAAACTATCTGCCCATTAAGTTTCCTTTACCCATCCTCGTGCTGCAGCTACTCTTTTGAACCTTTGTATGTAAGAATCTATATCGTCAACACCTTCCTTAAATGGAGTAGGTGATGGTGGCTTTGACTTCTTAGATTGGTAACTATTACCAAGGTTACCTGTATTACCTGCATGTGCGTAAAGTTTCAGCTTGAGAACGTTTAGCTTCTTCTACCTTTAACTACATCTCCAAGATTTCCTTCTGAGCATTTAATTCCTTTTCCGATAGTTGTTTTTTCTCGTTGAGTGCTTCTTGTTTAAGTTTGTCCTGTCTTACCTGTTCCATTTCCCGCTCTTGTTGTTCAATAGCCCTCTGTTTAGCCCTTTCATTCCTTTCCTCATCTCCCTCCTGCTTAAGTATTACTCTCTGTTCTTCCACCCACTCTTTAAGTTCCAAACCCTTTAAACCTAGTCTTTCACCTGCATTCAGTAATTTTTCTTTTTTTTCTTTTTTTTTTTTATTACACTTTAGAGGAGTAATCCTCAAGGGTATACCCAACAGTGATAAACACTCTACAAGGGGTACCCCTACAATGACCAGAACGGGGTTGGGAACAATCAGGGGTAGAATACCCTACTCTTTACGATACTGACTGCGATTACATGTACAGGTATGACTCTTCTGTACATGGGACCGACGGCTTTACGTCCCCTCCGAGTTGACTTGTCATGATGAATATGGTTACGTAAAATAGCAATGAAAAGATAAATTTAGATTACGCAAAATAAAGCGACAGCGCATGCATTATTTTGTCAAAGTATACACGCAAATTTACTTCACTCTCCAATACAATCGTATTATCGCATGATCGCAGAAAATTAACCAGCGCAAATCGGGAATATATGCGAATCTTCAAATCATCGGCCTAGTACAACTCCTATTTTGTAGACTTACCCAAGGCAATCAACTATACGTTAGAGTTGTGCCTTTCTTCACATCTGAAAGCGGCCTCTTAACCTAGCTGCACCGATTGGAAGAATGCACGAATAGACCCAAGTAGCTGAACCGTGGAACACATATGTGAATACAATAGATTGAACACTGTTTAGTATAAATTATAACAAAATATATCTCAACATGTTACAATGCATCATCCTGTATTTCCTGTGTCTGCTAAACCAGAAATCGTATATAAGAACTCCCGGACGAGCCCCCATTTAATTGTCACACGCAATAACACAGCGGCAAACAATTGGTTTGTTCGCCTAGTGTGACCTATCTAACTCACAAGAGAAACACAGATTGGCTCAATGATACACATTAAACGAAGTTCATTTTACTTAAAATTCTATTATACAAATTTATTTGAACTGATCTCTCTTTTATCAGCACAAGAATATTAATAAAGCAAAATGAAAACAAAGATATAATTTTTTGGGAGCCCAACATATCACTGTATTACAATATTTACGTCAAAATGTGAAAAAATATGACTTTCTGGAAAGAGCTTCAAAATATCAAGTTGTTTTGGTATGTCCACGAACAATGAGGCAATAATCTCTCCTTCGTGAAATGAATGGTAATAAAAGGTTGTTCACGAAATCATGGATATCGTTCTCCATGTTCTCCTTAATAGATGATATTATAACTTGTACATACCTCGATTAATCGTTGTGATATTTGATCAATCTTACCAAATTAATTGAAATACACAGTAGGCCTATATCAGCCGATCTGGCTTTGACTAAAATAAACAGTTCTTGATCTCAGATCGGTATTTATAGTTCTTGTATTCTTGACAAGTAGTTACGTCTTGCTCTAGTTGACTTTCACGTCTCTTCTGATTACTTTACTCTGGTTACGGTAGAAATTAAAGAATGCGTCCCAGAAAAACCAAAATCGAAAAACCAAGATCCAAAGAAACTAAAGGTGTGTTGCAGTGGCAAATGTTCCTGCCATTTCTGAAGGCTCACACAGACATGTTTCTGCTTCTGCTCCTGCTTGATACTGTGCAATCACCTTGTCGGTTATCACGCACAGGTCAGTGTGGAAGGCGATGACCTAAATTTTAAAGTGCGCTTTCATAACAAGAGTTTGCAAATTAATTTCCGACATGCTGGATTGAAAAGTTTTTATGTCTGGTGATGCACGGATGGTTTGTGGGAGCATATTCCATTCTCTGGCCGTTCTTGGATATAGTGAGTACTGGTAGCATGATTTATTGAATGGTGGAGAGTCAATGATGTACGGGCCTAAATTTGTCTGGTTGTCCTGGTGTTTCTTCTCTGCAGCTGAATGTTGGTTGGAACGATATTGTGAACCTCTTTGTAGATGGTGGTAAGACGGAGCCTGGTGCGTCGTTCTTCTAATTATTCTCACTGAAGGTCTGTCAACATGTTGGTGACGCTCTCTCTTTTGTTGTAGTTGTTAAGAACAAAGCGGGCAGCACGACGCTGTACTTTCTCCAATATCGTCTTGCTGTTTTTGAAGTATGGGTCCCAAATATCTCCACAATACTCAAGTTTAGAGCGGACAAGTGTTTTATATGCAGTTTCTTTGACCTCTTTGCTACAAGAATGGATGTTCCTTCGCAGAAGCCCAAGCATTTTGTTGCCTTTATTTACTGTCTGACTAATGTGTTGTGCCCAGCTCAGGTCGTTACTGATTTCAACCCCCAGGTATGGATGATGTGGGACTGTTTGAAGAGTCTTCCCATTCATTTTGTAATCCCTTTTAATTGGCTTGGTTTTATGGGTAACATGCATTGAGTGGCATTTAGAAGCATTGAAGGACATCTGCCATGTGTCCTCCCATGTACAAAGTGAGTCAATGTCCTTCTGCAGATCTTCATCATCTTGAGATGATTTAATTTCTCTGTATATGAAGCAATCATCTGCAAATAATCTTACTTTCGATGATACTGCGTCCGGAAGGTCGTTTATGTAAATTAGAAACAGCAAGGGGCCCAACACAGTCCCTTGGGGTACTCCGGAGGTGACAGATGATACAGGTGACGATTCTCCCTCGAGGAGGACTCTCTGGTGTCTGGTGGTAAGGAAAATCTTAATCCACTCCAGAGGGCTGTTGTTAATGCCAATATTTCTTAACTTGGATAGGAGTCGTTGATGGGGGACGGTGTCGAACGCCTTGCTGACATCAAGAATTATCAAGTCTGCCTGGCTTTTATCATCAAGGATTTTTGCAAGATCATCTACGAGGCCAGCAAGTTGAGTGTTGCAGGATCTTCCCTGTCGAAAACCATGCTGACAGTTGGTGAGTATTTGATGTTGGTCGAGATGATTCATGACGTGGTGATGTATGATATGCTCCACTGGCGTAGCAAGGGGCCCCCATACATAAAGAGAAAAAAAAGAGAAGAAGAAGAAGAAGAAGAAAAAGAAAAAGAAAAAAGAAGAAGAGAAAGAAGAAGAAAAAGGGTTGCGGGGCCCCAGGGAAAAAGTGACTTATTGTAGAAATCATGAACGATGAATAGTTATATGTGTGGGGCCCCGTTTATATATTTATGGAAAAGGTGACCTAATTCAAATAACACCTAGAATTGAAAAAGGCCCCTTAGGGTCCATCATGAGGCCCACCTGTATAATTGGAGAGCTGTCCCCCAGGGAAAAATGAGTTATTGTAGAAATAATGAACGATGACTAGTTATATGTATGGGGCTATATCTATAGATATAGTAATGGAAAAGGCGACCAAATTCAAATAGCGCCTAGAATTGGTAAAGGCCCCTTAGGATCCATCATGAGACCCACCTGTATTATAGGATGGCTGTCGGGAAACAAGGGAAAAAAGTTTTTTGTAGTGTTACAGGCCCCTGAATATGTAATTCATTAATATAAAGTTTTGAGTAAAGCAGTACCATAAGTCAGACATAATATGTGAGTGGCCAATCTGTTATGCACAAGATGATTTTAATACAACACAATGGGCTGATAGGAAGTTGAGCTACTTGAGACATAATAGCTCTTTTGTTTAGCTGTCA
>JXSR01S042646.1:101879-112251 GCA_000969725.1 Ophiothrix spiculata | reverse complement strand
AAAGAGAGCAGGAAACGCCCCCTACGCAACTACATTTTTGGCAACATCATTTGTTCTGTTCTTCGAGATCTCCTGAAGGTATCTATAAAGGTGGCCTACTTTCTTCATGAAATGCTCACGGGACTTTATTTCATTACATTTTGCGCCTACACTACTACTCTAACTTAGCATCTGCATACCTTCAAAATCTACTGCCAGGCCGTATGTCAAGTTAAGGCCAGTATCCACAAGGACAACTCTATTGGTGCCGTCCAGATTGGCTCTCTCTATTTTCGAATTATCCAAACCCCAGTCCGTCCAATACATCAAGCTTTTGATTACGAAAATAAAACAAAAACAAATAAACTATTATTTAAAATTTGCATTTATTGAAATCGGTATCAACAAGTTGTTTTACCGTACCAGATTAAAGCAGATATTGTTAAAGGTGTAGTACCTTTCGGAAGAATCTTAATTAGGGAAAATTAGGGAGGATAATAAGCAGATAATAAATTAATAACCAGCCGTTCTTATAACTATGAATTTTAAAGAAGGGAATGTTATATGGACCCTACCCCGAAAGAGCGCTTTCGCGAAAAAAAATTTACTTTGAAACTCTAGTCACAGGTAAAAGTACCTCAAGAGAACTATAACAAAGAACAAATTTCGAAATCGGACAAACCGTTTCAAAATGGCGGCCAAAACAAATTTTGCCGTGTCGCGTCAACTTTTTCCCGCCAAAAAATTGAAAACTCACTTCCCGATGGAATTTTTCAATAAATTGTGGCTCATATTTGCAGTATGTAAGTACAAACACATTCCTGAAATAAAATTTGAAAAAAATTGTTCGGTTACGATTTTATGGACAAAACAAATTTGAAGAGCGTCCACGAAAATGCTTATTTATGCTAACTAGCATGGGAAGGGATGGGTCGATTTGAATTTTTTTGTCACCAATTGAAGGGTATGGTAAAGTTAGACAAAATACATAGAGGGGCGATGAAAAATTACTTCGCGTTTTTGCGCTAACGCGCAAAAACCAAATGTTTACCACTTAAGTGTTAAATCTTGATTTTTTTAATTTGAAACAACATTTACAACAATATGACCTAGGGTATGAACATGACTATAAAGTCATATGACATAAAATATTTTCAACATTGCCGTTTTACGCCTGGGGTTGGGGTAATTATACCAACCCCTAACAAATTGCAAAATGCATAAAACTAATCTTACCCTCCTTGAGAATCCACCACAATGGCTCTGGGTTCATCGTGGTTCTCCTGTGTGATAATCACTTTGCCGGTTCCATCCAAGTTTGCTCTTTCTATTGTGTCAGTCCCTGTGTCAGTCCAGTAGAGATGCCTGTTTTCCACGTCAATAGCAAGACCCTTCGGGACTTTGAAATGGAATTTTTAAAAAGTACTAAATGTCCGTGTTCACAATTAGAAGCCAAGTCTGATTTAATTATAACGTAAATGTACTTTGTAACCTTTTACTGGTACCTGATTTATACTATTATGCGAATCCCAGGTTCGAATATATGATGCAAGTACTTTTTGTCGCTAATAATCATTCATATTGGTTTGTTGATACTAATAGTACTTGTAGTTCAAAATTTATTTCGCATTATTTTTTCAAAAAACGTTTTAACATATTCTTAAGGGCATAGTCGTACGTCAACGTATAAAGCTTAACGTACTCCTAAGGCCAAAGAAAAAATAGTCTGTCTCAGCTTCCCGAGCGCATAGCTTTTAAAAATCCAAATTAAGCGCATTTTTTTTTTTTTTTTAGGTTTTTGAGAGATTTTCAGTTTTTTTCATCTTTTTTTCGTACTACTGGAAAAAAAAGTTGAATAAACGGCCGCGAAGCGGTCGCGAAAAAAAAAGTGGGTTTTTTTTTCCGCATCCGCGTAGCCCTTTTTTACTAAAAAAAAAACAACAACTGCATAGCGCTTAGGGTTTTGGCCTTAAGTAAGCTGAGACAGAGTTCTTTTTTTTTTGGCCTAACGTACATTGTTTTGTTTTTATATTGATGTTCGTTGTATGATCGTTAGATGTATATATAATACAGTAAGGACGATTTCCAAATATGGAGATAGAACATGTACAAATAGACTGATACACACATCATTGCCTTTTATAGAGGATTTGTCACTAAAGGTCCGTATGCACAAAACTGGACTCACTCTGTATTGTTCAAATCAATGGAAGCGAGCACGCATGAAACAAAAAGTATCATCCCGCATCGATTTCTGTGTGCATTCAAATTATGGGTATCGGTGACCCACTTCTGACTTCAATCTCTTGCACATCGTAGGTACACTTCATCTGTAAGGGGTGTTGTAATTCCATGGGACATGGATAATGCTCTTCCAATTAGAAAAACAGTCTCCTCCGGTATACGCATTTTTTTAAATATAAATACGGTGGTATCCGTTAAAGTATACGTTCATTTTTAGTGACGGTCCTTTAGGCCTTTTTTACGTTAGGCGTACGTTGACCCTGATAAGGTGATAATGGGCCCTTACCTGTTAAAAAGTACTTTAGACCTATTTGCAATTTACAAAATATTAACTAACATTTACCTCATTAGTTTCAACCATTGCTGTTTGTGTATCAAACAGACATAATACAGTAAACAATCATATCGTCAGGATGTCTAAACTATATGCCTTACCTGATAAGTATGGAACGACAACTTCCTCCTGCGTTCCATCCAGATTTGCCCGAATTATTGCTTTTAAGAGTACATCAGCCCAATAAAGTTTGTGGTCAACAGGATCGTAATCTACTGCAACAGGATCTCGCACATGCTGTAGAGGAATTTCTTCAAAATCTAAAGTTTCTATAGGTGCTTTTAGAATTTTGTTAGCCCATATATCCGTCACAAACATCATATCCCCTAGAAAGACAAATATTGATATAGTGTTTTATCTCTAAAGGTTTTCTTTCTTTGAATTTTCTGAATCAAATAAACATGTTTAAAATTTTGCTTGAAAATTTATTTAGAATAGGTCATTTTTAGAAATGAAATGTCTCCAAATATCATCCCAAAATAATTTTTCCAATCAAATTTCAGTTTGAAATGTACAGCAGTAAATCATCTCGCATGAGGTATTTTATCCATATTAACATCCAGTATTCCTGCTTAAGACTGTATGGAGCCCAATTGGGCCGGCCCAGGCGCAATTTGGCGCGGGAAAATTGGCGCAACAGGTTTCTAAAAATGTGTAAAAGAGATTCATTTCCTTGCTTTATTTGGCCAATTTTCAGCCTAAGCTCATGTCGTTGAAGAGGTGCTTACGTCAAAATCATGAGCTGAGGCTGAAAATGTGTAAAAGAGATTCTTTCCAATTTTCAGCCTCAGCTCATGATTTGGCCTAAGCACCTCTTCAACTTTATCATAATTACTCGAATTGACGCAAGCTCACAAACTTTAGCGGGAATACTAGTTTGAACTCATTAAATTACTGCTCAGTTTGACCTGATTTTGACAACATGAATTCTGAATATTTTAAAATGGCTCTAGAATATTATCAATCGATAATCTTACTTACTTGTAAAAACGAGATTAAAAACGGCAAAACAGCAGATAATCACACAAATGTTCGTGTGTACCCAGTCCATAATCTGCTTCGTTTGTCTTGCAATACTCAACTAACTGTTGTTGGATAAATAAACGAAAAGTAAATTTTAAATTACTAAAATACCCAGTGCAATAAATTATTGTCTCGCGTTTTAGTGTGCTTTTATTTTTAAACATAATAACATAAAAAGTTGTATTACTCCAAATATGAATAGTTTGCTTAAAAGGCGACACACCACAAATTAGCTTCCCGTTGACTTACCATGCTTACTGTACAAAATGGCTTCCTAAAAACACCCGAAAACTCAAGAATAAAGTAAATGGTAGTTATGAACTCTTTTAAACCAAAATGATGAAAAAAGTACACCATAAAGGCAAATTTTTCGAGATACGGGACGTTGAAAGTATTGACATCCAATATCACTGACAGCCAAATAAGGAAAGCCATAAAATTTTATCAAAACACTCTAAGAGATCAAAAACGACATTGGAGCAACTTTAAATAAACCTAAATCTCAGACTAAATTTACCTATGTGGTAAATAAAATGTAATGCCTGGTAAAAAGAAAGCACTATTCATCCAGCGAATCTCGGGCATCTTGCTAGTTTAGAAAAATTCTAAATGTCTTGCTGTTTCCAAGGATTTTGTACAGCCTAATTAATGCGCCAAATATTTTCTCTGAATCAGTTTGAGTTTCAAATTGATAAATATTATTTCAATGCTGTTCTCCTGAATTATAAATAATTTTAGTTTCAGCTTCAGTTTGCAAGTTAGTTTTAAACATATTACAGTCCAACTTGTCTGTACCAAGAATATAAATGTGGCTAATTTGGGGCATTAATCATGTTAATTCAAATTTCATGACCTTTGATATAAAATTTACCTATAGATGCAAAATAATGGTATTTTTCAACTATTCCCATATCTATTTATATAATACATATTTGTTTCATGTATGAGACTTTCAGTTTAAGTATACATATGTGTCCTGTCATATCTAAAGGTATACCTTAAGGTCGGCATAGTAAATTACGAGATACGGGCCATTGAAGCTGATCAAAAATCACGTCCAAGGTCAAATTTCTAATTTCATCAGAAACGTTACCTTTGAAGTGTATTCAATCATACAGGTTCAAACATCAAAAACGCAAGACAAATGTCTAAAAAAACGAGATAAAAATCCTTCCTCCATTCAAGTTTTACCAGTACAGAAACTTAAAATTCGATTTTCTCAGAACTATGTTACTTTGCAATCTAACATCTAATAACCAATAGCAAGGTGTCATTTTAAAGCTTAAAATATAATCTTTAAGCCTGAGACCAAAAAATCAATTTTTATTTTGGGACCCTTAAGGTACCTTTTGATATGACGGGTCACATATAAATAAATCTGATTCATTTTGTTGGTCGTATTGAAAATTTTATTGACTTGAACAATATTTACTTAATCCTCTGAGCTGAACCCGATTTGAACTCAAATACTCAATTAACACATTATTGTGTGTATTCATGTAAACCATGATATTTCTATTCATTTCTATTTCATTATATCGTGAGAGTTATAACAATTATGTTTGCATTTTTAGCATTTGTTTAGAGGCCGCGTTGGTATAATTGCAGCCCTTTTAAATTTTTTTGTGGATATAACGAACACATTTGACTTAAAAGTGCGTCATATGCAAAAACAAATGGCAACCGAAATGATCGTTGCCGTTGGATAGCAAATTTTCATAAATATTGACCGAAAATGCCTTATTAACACCCAGAACCATGAATAATTAATAGTAAACATTTAAGGGCTAGCATGAGATCGTTTGTCCATTATGTCATTCAACATATTTCAAGTTCAAAATGGTGCCGTATGATAAGGCGGCAAAAGTTGCTCCTAAAATACATTTTAGTTACTCAAAATTGGTTTAGAAGCGGACTAAAACAGTTTTAAAAACAAAAAATATTCCGAAATATCAATGGAAACTGGATCTGTAGGATACAATGGATCTTTATCTACAATGAGGTCCAATTTACCCCCAAAATGCATTTTTTTTTCACTTACAAATGGATTAGAATAGCATTAAAACAGCAGTAAGAACAATTTAAAATAGCAATATTGAATTGTTTTGAAGGTCACTAAAGATTCATTTTAAAAGTACAATAATGTATTGTTAGTAGCTGTTAGTATCTTGCAAATCCAAAATGGCGCCAATACTGAGGTTAAAAATGGCTGTCAAATACAAGTGTATTTTAGAACTCAAAAATTGATTAGAGCTTCATTAAGATTGGCAAAACTTAAAATATTCAAAATGATCAATGGAAACCAGTGCCGGTGTGGTAGGAATGTAATTCCCCCCGTTCCTATTGCCCGGTTGTGCAGTAATAGGCTAACAACTCTCATTCAACATTAGTTTCACGCTTTATTCGGTTATGGCCTATGGAAAACGGACTACCATTTCAGGGGGACTAAGATTACTTTCACAACGGATTTACCTTTGCCAGGGCCCTGGACCATGCTTAAATTAAGGGCCCCTGTACCATATCAAATTTAAAACATGCACTTGAGCCTTTATTAGTTTATTTATTTAATTCTTATTTTGCCTGGGGAAACCCCATCAGTGAAATCACTGTTTTTCAGGGGTGCCCAGGGGTCAAACATAATATATAAAAATCATAAATTAAAAACAATGAACTACATACATATAAAAACATTTAAGATTGCACAATGAGTTATATAAATATACAGATGTAAATGTGGAAGTCAGTTCAGCTGATCGAGATCCCTTTAAAAAACAAAATAGTGAAATTGCACCAAGTGTATCTAGAGGCACACAATGTTAAATGGAGATAATTCTCTTAAATTTATGCATTAACATTGGGAGGAAGTGGAAATTTATTGGGTGGTGCGGCGATCATGAAGATTCTGCCACCAAGTTTGCTGAGCAGAATATGTGTGGGGTATCTACGAGGAAGGCCAAGGATGATTTTGCCAGCTGCATTTTGAAGCTTGTCAAACCTGGATAACAGAGTCTGGCCTGCATTCCTCCAAACAACATCGCAATAGTCGAAGTGTGTGATAATGAGAGATTTATAAAGCAAGTTAAGTGTGTGTTTTGAGAGGACATTGCGAATACGCCTAATAAGCATGATCATGATGATAAGACCGACACGTTTATTTATTTTTGAGGCCAACTTGTCAGTATTTACACTCCATGTGAGGGAGGGGTCAAGCCAAATGCCAAAATAGGGCTTTACCTATTTGAAGTGACGGGGTGTTTATTAACTACGTGTGTTGGGTATGTCACGACCATTTGAAGCCTCAACATACTGGCCTTGACCTTATTCAACAGTATCTAGATAACCAAGGTCAAGCAAATTAATGGCACGGCACATGTAATTTATGTCGTATATTTCATGACGCAACGATATAACCCAGAAAATAATGACCATCAATATGTTGTATACCGTACAGGACGTAAATCATCGCTTGGATTACAAAAACTATTGTGTTCAACCTATTTAGCTGGTTATTAATGTTATCTACAATGACTATAAACGACTGTACACTCTAAGAAATTTCCCGTACATTTTACGGTAAATCACTGGCAATTCGGTTGCCAACACTTTACCGTAAAATTTACAACTTTGCCGTAAATTATTATACGGTATTTTACTGTATTTTTACATGTGGCTGTTTATTTTACTGTATTTTACAATTAAATCATATTTTCATGGACCTTTCTTACCAGTTTCAAAGCATAAGTGGATTTTGACACCAGTTTTCAACTTTAAGGGTACGAGGAATCCACATGCTCAGGAAAATGTGAATCCTAACTATTTTTCAATCATGAAAAGATAAATAGTTTCCACTGCCTTTGCGGGGACTCGAACCATGGATTATGGCGGGGGTTAGTCATGCATTACGAAGCGAGAGATCTACCGCTGAGCTATCAAGGCAGCGTTGAGATGGTGAACTAAAATATAAAACATAAACATTAGAATGCCGTATTTTTCTTTTGTTTACATAAAAATTGCATTTTTTGCCTCATTGGAATGCTCAATTTGTAAGTAAATTATGCGAATGCGTATATCAGACAAAATGTAGATACTAAAATCAGGCTATTCACAGCTCAAACAGGGCGAACTCAGAGTCATGATTCACGCCCGGTTTTTCGGGCAAAACAACGCGGGTTTGTTACATTATCATTCAAAATCAACACAACACATTTATAAAATATTATTTGTAATTCAATAAAAAGTATCAAGCCTACAATCTGTCAAAATTTGAAAACAGGCGAATCGTTCGAACTTCATAACATTTTAAGGTTTCGGCGAAAAAGGTGTAAATTTTTCAAAGTAGTTTATTGACGTAATTTTGACCTTGATAATGGACGTGAAATCACTACATAAGTCTCATGTATAAACTAAAGACTCTATTACATATATACGCCAAAAATTGTATCATTCTGATATGTGTAAGTAGGTAAAAAGTTGCAGTAAAGATGCCGTTGGCAAAAATGGCACCCATTTAGGGACTGTAGCCTTAAGAACTGATCTTTGTCAAGCAAATTCAAGTTTTGAATCTTGTTTTATAAAAATTGATTATAACAGTAAGAATGTTGTTGTCGTAGTTGTTTATAGATCCCAATCAATTGATAACTTTGATGCAGATATTGATCCTATCTATACAAAAGGAAACAATTTTGTACCATTTATGGGTGACTTTAATATTGACTTATTAAAGGCTGACATAGAAAGACCTATATTCACCCCACATACGTCAAAATGTGTGCATGGATGTTGAAAAATTACATGAGCATATGCCGCAGTTTATTCGGCAAAAAAAGGCTAATCGAGGGCACCCCCTTCCCCATTCGGAAGACTTGAGTCAGAAATTCATACTATTATTTTGCATTCAAATTCAGTTTTAAATTTTATTTTCCATATAAAATTACATCAAAAAAGCAACATGTAAATATAAACGATACAACTAATAAAATGGAGGAATGAGCCGTTGGGAGCCACAGAGGCCCGAAAGTAGCCCACACCATGTACCAAAAACAAGATAACAATTTGATAAACAGCCTAAACCAAGACACGGGAACTTTATTTGGTCCTGGTTACTAGTGCAAAGTTAGAAGTTCTGCAATTACCTACCTTATACCTGTATATATATACAATAAATCACTTATGCAAAGAGTGGTATGTCACATTATCAGTATCATGTTCAATATCTCGTGCCATAAATTTCTGTAGATCCTTATTCTATCTTGGTGTCGGTATCAGTTGGTGAGTCCAGCCGAGTCAATAAATGTGATTTTTCTTTACAATGACGTATCCTCATTCCAAACGTTCAAATTCATAATTATTTTTTTACAAATTTGGTATCACTTTAGACATGTTAGATACACTTCGCATTAAAGACGGAACTAGAAAATTGAAAAACAAATCTTCTTTGTCTCGTATCTTTTATGAAAAGTCATATGGTGTTTACGTGACTGAATCAACAATATTCATTTTCAAAGAAAATTTAACATAATCATGCAAACCACCATTTTAGGTAATTGAGTGGTGCTCTGGCAAAATGAGCGGAAAGTCGCGATTTTCAAAATTGAGTTTATGACATATTTTATTTCTCTACAATCTAAGCTTTCGAATGAGACAATAAGAACGGAACGGGATGCTTACATTAGATTACTGCTACACCGGCATGTTTTGGCTCCATACAAAAAACATGTTATACCTCGACTACACCGCAAGCAATTACAACCAAACTTAAGCAGGAAACAGCCAAAAAGTGATACCCCGGTAGATAAACTGGCACAACCCACATGCGGTGCGGAGGTGGAGTACCCATATACGTACCTGCTCTTACTGGCTTTAAAAATGTAGGGGCAATAGGTGACAAATGCGTTGTAAAATAGAGGATGAAAAAAAACCAATATAGTTCATTCGGAGCTATTTGTCGTTTGATATCCACATAAAGATTGATAATATGAGGTCATGCAGGCTACAACTGCTTTTTATCATCTTTTTTTCTTTCACGCAAAACACCAGATAGATTTTGCTTATTTAATTTTCATTGTATGATATTTGTATGTTTGTGTAGAGTATTTTATGTCGCTCAAAAATCGTGAAATCTGTATAACGTGCTCAAAAGTCGTGAAACAAAGTTATAGAGATGTAAAATGTTCAAAATGTGAGAGATATATTCATAAAAAATGCACTAAGTTGAAACCCAAAGAATTGAAGAATCTAAAGACTAGAACATGGATATGTAAAACTTGTGATGAGGAACAAACAAAATTAGGTGATGATCTTGAAAATGAAGTAAATGCCCTTAATAAATCTCTTGATTTTAACGTAAGTGATATAGACATAACAAAATATGACGAAATAGTCCTTAATCCACTAAAATTTGAACCCAATACATCTGGAAAATCCTACATTGATATAGATTATGATGATTCAATACATAAATGTTCACATGTATCCACTTATGGTAATTTCAATCTACTCAATGTTAACATAAGAAGTTTATCCAAAAAATGTGATCGTCTTAAAGAATGCATGACGTCGTTAGAAAATGATTTTTCCATAATAGGTATTTCTGAAACTCATTTAAACATGTAAAAAGATAAACCAAGTAATATTTTTAACATTGATATTCATGATGGCTATATATTGGAAAATATGAACAGAATTGGTCGGGAAAAGGGTTTACATAAAAATTGCAATTTTTGCCTCATTGGAATGCTCAATTTGTAAGTAAATTATGCGAATGCGTATATCAGACAAAATGTAGATAATGTA